>JAPMOQ010055483.1:4901406-4962765 GCA_026543055.1 Argiope trifasciata | reverse complement strand
ATATATATATATATATATATATATATCCGATTTGTTTAAAACGTTTTTCTAAATATGAGAAAACTTAAATGCATGGAATAGACGCAGGCGTTTAAGTGATTTTGGTTCATAGATTAAAAGCTGATACAAAATTCTACAAGAAATTTTTTCCTTCCTTATTCCCACTTACATTAGATAATCCGACATTGATATGGAAAGAAATTCAGTTTGTAGATTTTTAATTCTCACCACGAAAATTATTTTTTGTTACTTAGTTATTTAAAAAAATGCATGATGAATGAAAAATAAAGTTATTAAATTTATTCGTAATAGAATCTTTTATACTTTACTCTTCTGAAATTAGAACAAGTAGATGCATCTAACATAGTACTCGTTTAGTACTCGTATACTCTATTTTATAAAAGAATTTGAGAAAAATAATTTTAGCTTGAAATGCTCCTGTAGCTAGAGTTTTTAAAACTGTTTTTATTTTCAGTAATTTCTGAAACAATCTTAAAATATAGCTTTGTTTCCGTCGTTTTTAAATAGATAGTCAAAATAAGCCCATCCAAGCTGTCTCACAGTAAGCTTGGATATCTGCTAACAGAACGCAGTATCACATAAATGAATCTCAGTTTGCGTCAAATTTATACTCGGTCGAAAATGTCAGCTTTCGAGCTAAACTCTCGTGAGGGAAATTTCGATTTCTTCTTCCATTAAAAGATAACTGCGGTTGAGGCGCATTAAACTGTATCACTTATTTACCATATTTTACTTTAACATATCGCAATGATTTAATTTAATTCAGTTATATTAACTTCCCGTAGTAAAGCAACATTAGGACTATTTTTGGACGGACCTCCTAATTTTGAACAGTGATCGGATAACGAGGACGACACCGGAGATGAAATTCCCTCCCTCTTTCTATGCTACACCAGTGGTAGGGTATTTGGCCTGACGAATTTAACGTACAACAGGCACTCTTACACGACTGTTCTTCGCTGGAATGGGGTCTCGAACCTGAAACCCTACATCTCACCAGCCAAAATTTTACCACCAGGCCGTCGCGGCTAAATATTGCGATTCTTTCAGCGCTTCAGATATTTAATATTAAATATTTAAATTTTTATTATAATTAAAATTTACTATCCAACATTTAAAAATTTCATTATTATTTTAAAATTTCATTCATAAGTTATGTCTTTTTACAAAATTTAACCACTTAACTCTTATGCTCGTATGCCGTACGTGCATCGATTTATCGAATTTTGATGGTTATAAACAAAAAAATAAACCATTCATAGCAATTATAACTCAATATAGAAATTACTTCGAGTACATATATAAGTCAAATGTTCAATGGATTTACATTTGAATTAAAATAAGAAAATATTCCCAAAATAGGTGTAATCGTATTAGGTAGTAAAGAAAATAAAGCAATTAATGCAGGTTAGGCTTAACTTCAGAAAATTCTCTGACTTGCTAGGTCCCGTATATTGTGGAATTCTGTCTCAAAGAAGTTAATAGGAGTTAGACATGGCAAACAATTTGAGAAGTGTGGGAACTAAGGGAGAAAATGGATATGAAATTTCTGTTGGAAGTCTTTAAGGGACAACTATTTTTTATGCTTTCAGTTCTAAAAGTCACAAATAAAAATACGATAGTCAGTCAATCTCATCTCATCTATGAGTCAGGTTCCACTACCACTAACTTACTCAAAACTCAATAAATGTTAAAACCATTAAAAATCACGATTCCTACCTTCCTTAGAAATCATTAATCGTATATATTTTAAAATTGTGTTGAAATTACTGGATGATTTGTATATATTAAATGTCAGTATTCTTATATTTAAATCTTATGAGAAAAAATTATCACAAAATAAGACAAACTTTCAGCATGAATGTTTATTCTTTAACATGAATAAAAACAAAATTAACAGTTAAATTTCCTTAGTAAAAGGCATAAAACTGATATTTCTCATAGAGGAATATCCTATAATTCTCATTTTTATCTCAAGTGAATATGAGGCGTCAATTTAAAATAAATTTTCTTCAAATCTTCATTACTTTCATTCTCTTTGATGAATATTAAGAAAGGTTTAAGAGGACCTTTCACTAACATTCAAATTTCGAGCAGATTTCAAAAGTTTTTCCATCCTCTGAGTAGTATTAGGATCTATATAGAGTGGTATAGAGTTATGTAAAGCACTATCTTCCGTATTCCTGCGGTTCATTTCCGAAACAAATAAACTATTATCTCTTCGCAAAAGTTCGTTTCGTTCATTATTATTGCACTGGATAAACTGAAGTCCTGAAGTCTGAATGGGAATCAAATGTTCCTGTGTATTCTGTGTTACTGACCCAGGTGGATAAGGGTGCTGCCATTGGCCATAGGAGGCCTCAGGATGGGCATTTGACATTTGGTTAGGATAATCATTTGTATTATGAGCCTGTAGGTAGTTGCTCCGCCCGGATGCAGATGTTGAGGCAACACATAATGGCTGTGTTTGTACCCCGGAAGCTGAAATTTCAGTTGTAATTGCTTGCAATTCCGGATTAGAAGTTCTCAATGTAGCAGGAGCAACACTTTCGTTTCTTTCAGCGGCTATTTCATTTGATTGCTCCGATATTTTTGTCGGATCGAATGATTTCTCATTCATTTGTAAGGATATGGTACTATCTGTTTGTACATTATCTGCCTTCTTTGAGAAGCACTGCGTACAATTACCTTCAAAATTCAGCACTGGAACAAGCAAGCAACAATCTTTCCCATGAGTAGCCACTGTTTCTGAGGCATTAACTAATCCAGAGACATAAAATGGATTATAGAGATCTAAACTCGCATGAGAATTACCTGCAGAACAAAATGCAGGATTCGACAATCTCCAAATGGGATCCGCTAACCCAACAGGATGAGAGATATTACCAATCGCGATAGAAGGTAAATATAAAGATGGCTCTTGTATACTTTCATGCGCTTCAATTTCCAATCTTTTATTTGGTGCAATGTTCACAGTTTGATTTTCATCTGCAGATTGTGAGGATTCTTTTGTAGGACATGCATTCTTACTGGATATTTTTACAGTCAAGCAACTACTGTTCGGAAGATGATTATCGACTTGCTCACTGGATTTATCCAACAACTGTTGTGTTTCTGTTTTTGGAAATTCGTCTTCGCTTTTATTTATTTTGGGTTTTGTGTTTTGCACTACGTTCAAACTCGTATTTTCATTTGTAGATGGCGAAATTTTTGATGAAGGGCATTTTTCTTGATAAGATATTTTTGCATTTTGTGCACCATTTGAGCAAATGCTAACTGAAAGCTCTGAATTGTCTGCTGGGTTACTTAGCTCTTTTCTTGATTTGTTCAAACTTTGGTGCAACTCTGAGATTGGAAGAGAACCAGAATTTTCTTTGGTACAAAGTGGATCTGCTACATTCTGATCAGAAATGAATGAAATCGAATTATTCCCAGAATTTGCTCGCATTGATGGTGACGAAGGCACCAAGCAAACTTGTTGCTGGGGTATTAATTTTGGAAACTTCAAAGCGGGAACAGGAATCATTACATTAACTATTAATTTACCAGATACAAAATAGTCAACTGGCATAGACATATTACCCATTCGAAATAGTGGATTATTTCGATTTTCAAATATCAAAGCAGTAGATTCTCTAATAAAGCAAGAACATTTGTCTACATCTGTCTGTCTTTCAGTAATTAATGGTTTTTTACAAATTTTGCAGAAGGGAGCCAATGCTATTGCGCAAGTTTGACACTTGCATGATTCCTCCGAGCAACAACATGGGATTCCACATGGACAGTTCGTATCTGTAAAAGATTTAAAAATGAGAACGAAATAAAGTTAAATTTCAAATAACTTATACGAATGTATTCTTTTCTATCTCCTTTGGTTTCGGTGTATCATTTATATTTGAAAATCTTGAGGGGGCAATCAATTACCCTTGATTCACAAATGTATGTTCAACATATTGAATCCTTTGTAATCGATACTTATTTTCAAATTAGGTTATCCCATCTATGTTGCCAGTTAAGAGATATGAATAGAGGATTTAGTTTAGTTATATTAACGTGCCGTTGTAAAGCAACACTAGGACTATTTGGTGACGGACCACGTAATTTTGAACCACGGTCAGATGACAAGGACAACACCTAAGCTAGCAGCCCTCTCCACACCACATCAGCGGGAGGAGTTTGTCTTGACGGATTTAACGTGCAAGAGACCCTCTTACACGACGGTTCTTCGGTGGAATCTAGTCTCGAACCTGAAACCCTCCGGTTCTGAAGCCGAGTTAGTTTAGTTATATTAACGTCCCATTTAAAGCAACACGAGGGCTATTTTGGAATGGACCTCGTAATTTTGAACCACGGTCAGATGACGAGGACGACACCTGAAGTGGCACCCCCCTCTCCACACCACACCAAAGGGAGGACGTTTGGCCTGACAGATTTAACGTGCAAGAGGCCCCCCTCACACGACGGAACTTCGGTGGAATCGAGTCTCGAACCTGAAACCCTCCGGTTCTGAAGCCGAGACCTTTCCACCAAGCCATTGTGGTCCCTATGAATAAAGAGAGGCATCTAATAAGATAGTTCGAATCACAAGCATGAGGCATGGAAGAGAATTTATTAATGGTATGAAAATATCACCTATTATCAAAAACAGATAAAGTTTACAATTATAAAATTTCAGTATATTGTATTACCAATGGGGCTAAGAAGGTGCAATAAAAAAAAATGTGCACTTTTGTCTTATTCATAATTTTTTTCTGGAATTCCAAATTTATCTGGAAAACATTTCGCATTCAAAATTAGTTGCCCCAATGGTTCAATTATTTAAAATTGCTACTACTTCGCCAAATACAACAACCATACTATTAAATTCTAATCATGAGCTTATGATTTGTTAAAAAGTGCTTCATATTACGTAGAAATATATTTAATCTCCGAATTGGAAGACATCTTCTAAAAGACATTATTTCAATGCATAAAAGAACATGGAACGAAATAATTTTAAGCTTATCAGATTGCCTTTCATTTTCAAATTGCTTCTTTCATTTACGGATTTATATATTGAAATTTCTGTAGTTTGGTGCATAAGATATATATTTCATCGAAAGTGAAGAAGATTAAGATAGTTGAAGCATTAACTGTCATCATTTTAATTGGAACAATAAAATCTAAATTATTTTTCTAATTAAACCAAGTCAAATTTTTCTAAATTCCTTTGGCAATCTTTTCTAAGTTAAATCTTATAATAAAAAATTGTACGTATGCTTATTGGCGCTTTATTATGCAAAACATTTATCAGAGTCTCCAGATATGATGTATGTATACTTGGAGGATGGGAACGTACATTTTAAGATGGTTTTAAAATTTTAATTAAATTTCAGCTCTTTAAAAATTGATCAGTTCTAGAGCTAGTTTTTGAGTAATTAGTGCGAGATACTTTTACATTCGCTGGCGAAATTCTTGAAAATATTGCTACTCAAAACCGATACATTTCAAAATTTCAAAGGAACATTTTTGATTCGTATTTATTTGAAACTAGATTAGCTTAGTTTCTTGCAATTTTTCCTTCTCCTTGAATTATAATGTTTTGGTATAATTTTTAAATATATTATGAAATTCAAATTATTTTCGACGTTTCAAGAAATATTTAATGGTAGTTTTATGGGGACAATTTAATGGCAATTTTATTTCAACATTAAAGTTGAAAGAGACTTTGCTAATTATCTGAGTAACTTACACAATTATTAAAAAAATGAAACAGCATTACCACAAAACACAATGGATGGTATATACTTAATTAACAAGACGCTTAACTTTTAAGAACATTATTGGTGTCATACAAATAGACTTTTTAAAAAGATTTATGTGCATAATAAACAGAACAGCTGCAATTAAAATAACACGACCTTAATGTCCGACAATGAATACATAATTGAAGACAGCATAAAGTTTTTATAGTTATAGATTTAATAAAAATTAAAATTCTCAAAATCAATTGTCAATCAAAATTCAATAAATATAAAACAAAATTCATTATTTAATAAAAATTAGCTGGTCGTTAGAGATGGCCGTTATCTAATAAAGTAAAACTTTGGAATATTAAGCAAGATGTTTTTAAAAGTTGACTAAAGGTTCCTAAATTTGCTTCAGTTTAAAATAACCGCATGAATTTTAATCGGGAAAATTTTATATATTTTGATGTTATTCAAAAAATTTCCATTACCTTCAGAAGATAGTTTATTTTTGATATTCGGTAGCTTAGATATTATCTTGAGTTGTAACTTATTTTTTTAAACTAAGTTACAACTTAAAATTTATGAACAAAACATTAGAAAGTACTACATAAATTATAATAACAGGTTTTTAATGTTTTTACAATATTTTTGTAAGGAAACTTGAATCATTAAAAATATGTTCCTATACTTTAATAACTAATAATAAAAGTTATGTTGTTCCTTAATTCGTGCAAAAATTATCTTATCTGAAAATAAAATTTTAGAATATTAAATGGCTGAACATATTTCAACATATTCAGCCGCATTCGGGTGTATATTCATTTCGTTTTTATTTTGTTAAAATATTACATTTTTTTTACAAATGTTACATTTTAAACACTTTTTTGTTAATTAGAGTATAAACATTATTTAAAAATACAGTGACTACTTACTACCGCAAGAACAAGGCATATTTTCCAGATAAAATTTAAAAGTAAAAAAGTATTACGAAAGAAACGTGTGTTTCAACAAAAACAACTAACAAGACTTCTGTAGATAGCAAAATGTATTGCTATAAATTCTGTTTCAGCTCATCTCACTCTGTGTTTCTGGCATCATTAGGTTGTACGACATAAATGAAAAGTTCTTTATATTTTACTATACGTCGCACTACAACGGCATAAAGAAAATTATCAGAAGTGAAAGTACACTGAGACAGAAATCAAGCAAGAAAAGGCTTTTTTCTAGTATGCTGTCGAACCTGATGACTAACTATTGTGAGATCTTTTTACAAATTATTGTGAATGACAAGAAAATTTATTGTTAGAAAATATTTCAGTTTTCCCACACATATGTCAATGGAAAAATTTGCTTAGTTTTTCAGATATTTATTAACCACATTTTCAATTAGTATTATATTGAAAGCAGACATTAGAATCATAATGAATTTCATTTAAGATAAGGATTCTTAGATTTCTTGAAAAGGCCTTAAAAACTGAATGCCAAAATAGAGTCAACCATCCAAAATATTTAAACCTTAACAAACTAAAGGGTGTCTATACTCCAACCGTTCAAAGTTATTGTATGATAGTTTTACAATTTTGTTCAATATTCTGAACGTTTTGTAATATTGTAATGATTCCATAGTATTTTATTATAACTCATCATTTTGCAATCATGCCCAAGGTTCGAAACGCAAAGGCATGATTTAACCAAGGAACAAACAGATTTTTCTTTTACAGATTCGTTACGAAGGAAAAGATTAATTTGTAAAATGTTTAGCTTGTTATTAAAATCTTATTCAAAACTGATAGGTAAGTACTGGCATTATCGTGCCTTTATGTGATCACTAGGAATTATGTGGTCACGCTAGTCAATAATTGACGCATGATACCTCAGTAAAAGAGATCATAATATCCAGTGAAAAAAAATTAAAGGTAATAAATTAATGATTTATACCAAAAAAAGACCGCTTGTGCAATTAAAAAGTTAAAAGATTTAATAACTATAAAAACTAAATACTATGTTAAGAAAAGGCTCAGCTTATAGGAGTAGTAAGCCAGTCCAAGTGTCGTCCTGACCACGATTCAAAATTACGAGGTCCGTCCCAAAATAGCCCTCGTGTTGCTTTAAATGGGACGTTAATATAACTAAACTAAACTTGTGAAAATTATGATATCCATCTCTATAGTTCCAGTTCCTCCCTCCCTATTCGCTATAAAACTTTTTATAAGAATCTTAAACGTATAAAATTTTAAATCTTATAAACGAGAAACAAAATTACATGAACCATATTAAAAACAAAAAATCAATGTGTTCTGGAGTTAATATAAAAAAGAATTATAATTTTTTAAGGTAGTTGATTGCTTTGAAAACTCGATTTTTTGTAAAAAATAACAATTATTGCTTTTATTTAAGAATTATAATTTCTGAATACCACATTTATAATGAAAGAAAATTGTATTATTATCGCCACAGCAATGTAAAACATGGAAGTGTAATTTTCACAATATAACTCCTTGCAATAATTATGGAAAGAAGATTATGATGTTAACTTTCTGCCGGTCTATCTATTTGCGCATATATGATGTCCCACTGAGGCATGGTATCCGGTAACTGAGGATGAGAGGCTTCCAATATGGTGGTTGGTTCTCGCCATCCTTGTGGGAGCACGAAAAGGTGGGGTCTGAATCCTCTCATCGATGATGGGACGTACATCCTTAGGAAATGGTTGTACTGTGGCCTGTGATGGCCCATAGGACTCAACTACAGTTCCCTCTAGTGTTGCTGTTGCTGCGGTCAGTTCATTAAAGTTTTTCCGTGTGTCTTCTGGCAAGTCGGAGTAACCAGTTTGTGGCGTACATAAATGATCACCATGACTCAAAAGTTTGGCAAAATAGACTAATAAAATTCGAAATGAGACTTCTTACTTCTCAATATCTCGAAAGTATTGATCGATAACCCAAATTATGAAGATATCTTGAAACTATAGTATAAGTTCTTTGGCATTTTTTACCAACAGGCTTAACTAAATAAATCCTTAGGTATTTAAATCTATAAAAAAAGGAGGAAAAAACAAATGTGGTGACTAAATTACCTTCATTTTTCCATCTGCAATACAATATTGTACGTTATATGAGAAATATTGAAGAGTGTAATGAATATTGTATAAACTAAATGTTATGATATGTAACAATATTCGAAATCTATACTTATAATAAAGCTCAATGTGTGTGTGTGTGTGTTGGCACTCTACAGGCCAGACCGTTGGACCTACAGCTACCAAATTTGGTACATGTATACCTTGGAGGTCCGGAATGTGCACTTCGGAGCCCTTTTTCGTATTTTTAATTAGAATTCAAATTAATTAAAATTTAATCGAAATTTCGACGTTTTTCCGCTATAACTTCCGAAAATATTATAGCACAAACATGTTTTTTACATCAATTTAAAGATTAAATAATTAGCTTTCTAATGGTTTCAGTGTTTTAATGTATAACTTAAGATTCTATTTTTAACGAATTTAAAAAAATATTTTTAACCATGTCTTTTTTATCACGTGAATGAATAAAATAAAAGAAAACAATGACGGAAGTTCAAATTTAAAAAACAACTATCATCGCAAATTAAATCTAAAGAAATGCAACTTTTAGCACGTGACTATAAAATAAAAGAAATATAAAATGTGATATTTCATAAAAAATAAATGCAAAGCAAAGGATTCTCTAATCGTTTGCAATATCTAAATAATTAATTCAATAACTTATTTTTATTTATACAGGATTGAATTCAGGCATTCAAGTTCCGATCCAATGGCCAGTTTGTAAAATATTATCAATAATCATATATATTGTTTAATACTATTAATTTGATCTAAATGAAGTAAATAATTACATTTTATGTAGCTTGAGTCAAACAATACATTTATGAATAATGAGTTACAGATTTCTTCATTCTTTGCTCTGCGAGTCATATTTTACAAAATATTTTTATTAATATTTTAAAAAACGCGTTCTTTTAGAACTTTCCGTCCATCATCTTAAAGAAAATATTAATTTCAGGCCAATCAATGTCCGTAATTACTTCAAAGTTAATGAATATGTGATTTAATTGAAAATTTTAGAACGCATCACTTCTGGCGAACCAGCTGGTCGCCAAAGGCGGCTAGTGCTCTATATTTTTTTAAAGCGTTGTCACTGCAAAAGAAAAATTCTAGAGAAAGAATGTGAATTATAAATTAATAATTCGTTAAAAGTTTTATTTAAAAAAAATTGAAACAATTTTTCATTAACGGATGAATATTGTGTGATATTCTAAAACATGACGAATGCAATGTTGAAACTCTATATGAACATCGCAAATTGTGAAAAAAAAGTATTATGAATTCTACATTTATTAAAATTTTGTTGATTCCACTTAAATTATGTATTTGATAATACATAATAACAATATACAGCAATAGAATACAATGCAATGCATTAATACAACAATTTATTATTTATTTTTAAATATTTTACTTAAAAGAGTCAAATAATCCGGATATATTTTGATATGTTGATTCTGTTTCTTCATATTAATTTTTAAAATATTCCGATTTTTAATTTAAAAAAATTTTAAGTAAAATAAATCATCGTGAGAACATTTTTAAAAATAAAAAGAATTACAAGAAGTAAAATTGAAATAGTTTATTGGAATTAGATATTAAAAAGTTACTGTTGAAAAACTTTTATTGTAAATAGGCCAGCGACCAGGCCTAGGGGTTGCTTGTCTTCGTCGTGATCTTCCCTAGTTCGAGTACTGGATCTGGTCTGGCATGGTCACTCTCTACCCTTTTTTCTATCTGTGAGGTGAGTGGAACAGCCCCCCTGTATAAAGAAGTTTTACAAGCGAATATGTGAGTATTTTCAAATGAGCTAAAAGTCAGACTTCTGCCCTCGGGTGTTTTGCCCTCAGGAACTACTGTACACTTGGCTTAAATTTGCCGACAGTTCGTCAGTGGATTTGTAAAGAGCCATAAGTTTTGTAACCATAAGCCATAAGTTCAACCTTTGTTTTGTCAATAACTTTGTTGTTTTCAATATTGAAATGTTAATTATCATAAATTAACAACAACAACAAAAAAGGAAATACTTTCGGAAAAATCATAATTTTTTTTTATTGTAAGATTTATTTAAAAGCCAAGCCTTCAAATCCCACTCTTAATTTAAATCAGTAAAAAAAGTAACTAAATTAAAAATTCAATTCAAGCACAGATGTAGAAATGGACGATAGTATAGGCAAACCAACCTATTATCGAAAGTTGCAATCATATTTTGCTCCTCAGAAGATAAGATGTCGCTCGGAGACCGAAAAAGTCCAAATTTCCGAGCTAAGTGGGAACACAAAAATAATTAGACTGATTTAGAAAATTATCACAGGATGTACTAAAAATTTCGTTATTTTTCACATTTTTGAATAATTAAATGGGAATTAATTTTGAAAATATTTATCTAATACTATAATACGAGGAATGGTTGTATCTGGCTACGAACTGTAAGATAACGAGTACTGGACTTCAAACCCAAACATCGAGATTCGATCCTTGGATTAATTCAACCTTAACATTGGCACAATTCCAGCCAGCAACATTGCCACACTGGTGACCTCGGACTATAATAGTTCAAACAGATGTCTTAGCGCCACCTATCTGCAGCAAACACAACCAACACAAAGACGTCAGACTCACTTGACGTAGCAGCAACTCTCTTCGCTTGCTATTACTCTTGGCGGTACCGAAACACTCTCTTCCCTAGCCTTAATACTTGGTGCTATCAAAGTCGTCCGTACCTACAGACTCACTAATAGGGAAGTATTGTGGTGACATCTTAACACATTGTGTGCGGGTCCATTTCGCAGCGGAATTGTATCGGGAGCGGGCGTTTTGAGCGTAAATTTATTATTCAGTTAAATCTCAATAGATCGAATTTTTTTTTAATTTTTCAGCCAACATTTTGTATTTTATATTGAAATATATAAACAAACATATCTTATACTATAATAAGAGGAATGGTTGCCAAGTCGAAAATCGCTCCAGAATTAATAAACTCCGGTAAACTTGGGGGTCTGGGGTTTTTGGCCACGAGGAATTGATTGGCGCCGGTTTTGAAGCGCTACGGTCGAGCAGTTAAGAGTTACAGATAGGATATTTTCAAACTTTATTAGTTCGCCATAATGGCTACTTAAATTTTCAAGCGGTAACGTGCTGCCATCTATAGCCAATATGGCGAACTAATAAAGTTTTATGTTTATGCTGTTATAGGTTTATAATATGTTTCTTATGTATGTATATATGTTTGGTTTTTCTAAATAAATTTGTCAAAAATATTGAACTTCAACACACTTCAATCTTTACCTTTACTTTACCTTTGTATAGAATAGTTCCCTTTCCAAACTCTAACTTTGTTTAGAATAGTTTACAATGGTGCACTTTAACCAGTTATCTTTTCACCAATGGTTTCACAAATTTTCTTATGGCATGTATTGTTTTGATAAATCACAATTGAAAATTTAAATCTTCGAGTTAGCTTCGATACCTGTTTTCTCCGAGCGGAGCTCGGTCACCCGCTGGTAGCATTTAAAACTAGATAGGTGAAAATTAGGAGAACTGTATCGTACAATATTGGAGTCTAATACTAATCTAATGAATGTCTTATTATTTTATGCGGTTTAATATCCTATTGTTCACATTTTACAACAGTATGAAATCTATCAGGTACTATTTGGGATTTATTATCATGCACCTAACTCAAAGCAGGGATATGTCCGAACTATAGCATCAATATTATGTTAAAGAATTGAAACATGCCAATCAGATAAGTTTCTAAAGGAAGGGGAGGGGTGATCAAAAGCATTGATTCATTTCCTTATTTAAAACTTTTCTTTATATTTTTCTTGCATGTTCTGAGAAAATTTTTAAAACGTCCTTTATATTTTCCTTTTTACATACTCCCCTCCTCTTTTTTTAATATCCTTTTTTTATGTTTTAAAATTTAGTAATATGCAAAATTTTCATGGAATTTCCAAATAAAATGCGTTAAAAAATATTAAAGAGGAATAGAAAAAAGTTATTCGGCATCCTACATTTATTTCTAAAATAAAATATCAAATCAAATACTCAAGGGTCGAATATTGCATCTTAGCTTTGCTGAATTTGAAAGAAATGTCTTATGATCTTTTTCTTGGGTTTGGAATTTAGATTGATTGTTTATTCTCGACTTGTCCCAAATATAAAGTATAATGGAAAAAAGGAATAAATAAAAATTAACCTTTTTCATGACGATTAAGTTTTAATTAAATATCTGGTACAAAAATATAAATCTAAATAATTTCTCTTCTTCAAAATGTCTTTGAAGAAGAATAACCATTGGCGAGGAAATAAATAAAAAGCATTTGTAATTCGCCTGTTGTTTGTTTCTGACAGGGAGTTAATTTTCAGAATTTTAAATTCGTACGAAGTGCAAATAATATTTTTTTTACTTCATTATTTTCAAACTTAAATTTTATTGGTAATATGTTTTTCTCGATTTTTTTTCCTTTTTGTTTATAAATAATCATATAATTTGGTACAATATGCATTTTTTGAATGCAAAATTTTTGAAGAGGAATGAAACAGATTTTATGACAAATGTATGAAGTTAAAAGAATTCCAGTGATCTAAAATATTTCCGTTTACTGCTGTTATCAAAAATATATAAATAAAGTACTGAAAATTAATCATTTTTAAATTGGATTATTTTGTTAAAAAACAAAACAAAGACTTTTCATAATAGTTGCTTTTAAATAAAGCGTGGCTGCGCTAATCAGTACTTAAAAAAAAAATACTGACTGTGACTTGGAGGTATATTTTATATTTATTTGGAATGTTTGAATGTATATTGCAAGAATTTGTTTGATAAGAATCTAAATTACATTTTAAAATTATATAATAAGAAAACAGAATCTTACTCAACGTTTAGATTTTTTAAACACTATATCTATTTCATATTAAAAATGATCTCTTTGTAGTTGTTAATTTTTAAAAAAAAATCTGTTTACAATTCTGAGTTATAGAATTTTAAATTTTTAATTATCAGCAGTATAAAAGTAGGTTTGATTTTCAGAATATAGTTAAATACTGTTTATTATCTTGAAACGCTCCATTTTCATATAATTAAAATTACTTAATGATAATTACAATGCATATCTTTTTCTTTATTTTAGTGCTGTTCTGTGTTTTAAATAAAAAATATTTTTATGTTTTGTACAGGATATAATTTTGTTATTTATTCATATTTTTCTGTAATTGGAGATTTTTAAATTAACTTTCTTCATTACTTTGACAAAATTATCATGATATATATGTTAAAAAAATTATTTTTAACCAGTGTGTTAACCCTTTATTTACCAAATTATGTTGCCATAAATTTTTCATCATTTTTGCACTAGTAGTATAGTTTTCTTTGCAGAATAATCCCAGGGAACCTAAGAAAAAAGTGTAATTAACTGGAATATCTTACTTAATCTAATTATTAATTAAATATTTTTAATTCCTACTTGTATTTTATATATTAAATTCATGTTATTTGGGTTGCATTCTCCATGTGCTTTAGAATACCATCAGCAGAAATAGCCATATAGTAAAGATATAAACTAGATTTAAATGGTACTTTCAGGTACCATCAGTAAATAAAGGAATAAAACTTGTCGATTAAGGCTATACTGTGTTTCAAATTTATTAAAATGACAAGTTCTGTTAATTTAAAGCAAACAGTATAATTTAAATGAATTTTTTTAAAAAAAGGGCAGTTATTTTTGAAATTCAGTTTTAAGTTTTGGTAAGTTTCTGGCTGTGAAAACTTTTGTCTTTATAATTTTTTAAAATTATATATTCCTGTAAATTTTCATTACTTACACAAGCCAAATAATTAAGAATTCAAAAGCTCATATCTAATACTTGTTTCAGGATATTAATTACTAATTTTAGTTGTAAATAAAATTTCCTTTTATTATAACATATTGTTAATATTTTTCTGATATTTTATGCATTATCATTTTGTTAATACATTACAATAGAGTTAAAAGCTGATATATCATTATATTAATCATTTGATAGATTTTTACAGTCGTAATATTGCAATTTTGTAATAATGATAGTAGTTACAATAATATTTTTACAATTATATCAGTTTTAAATTGTTTATAAAAATATTAGAGATAGTCTGTGAAATTAATAGTTTTTAGAAAGAATGCAATGGAAATCTTGAGATGGAAACTTTTGGAATCTTATTGTTTTAAGATGCCAAATTGTATGTAGTCATACAATAAATATACTTTATGTACAAATTAAAAAAACTATTAGTCTTTATCCTTTCTATAATTTTATAAATAATATGCTAATTGATTTGTCTGTATGTTATTTTTAAAATTCTTAATTATAGCAATAATGCATGTACTAAAATAATGAAATTTGTTTAAAATGTATTGAAAAAAATATTAAAAGTAATAGAAAAATTATGTGGAAATTGTTATACCTGAAAAGCATTTTAAAAATAATTAAGAGGTGTAAAACATATATGTATTGGCATGATATGCATGTTTATTGTGGAAAGATAACATTTTGATTAACTTTTAAATTATAAATTTTAGTTAATTCAGACTATTACTTTCAGAGAGAACAAACACATAAAACAAATTTAGTCACTTTTGCAATATTAATGTAGTTATTTTGTTTATATTTTTATGATTTTTAATCACATTGCAGCATTAGGCATGCAACACGATACAACTTAACATGGTGATCTATTAAATTATGGCAATTTTTTAGAGCATTTAGTTATACTTTGTTTAAATTAATACATATAAATAATATGAGAAGAGCATTTCAGACTACATGTTTACTGGCAATCTTTAATTCATGCATTCAGTTAAGCTTAACTGTATTGTTTCTGTTATGAAATTAATATTCTTTATAATGAATTTGTGTCTACATATTTATGAATGCAGATTTTTATTAGCTTCAAATAAAAGATTTATTTTAATATTGCATGCTAAAGAGGTAAAACTAGATTTTTTAAATTTTGAGTTATAATTAGAGCTACATGAGGTTTTCTAATACTTAACTTATTTCTTTAATTATCTGCATTTGTAAAAAAAGTAGGGGGAGGAAGAAATTTTTATTCAATCGGGGCTTTCACGAGTTTCAATTTATTCAATATATTTTTCTAAATTATAATTTAGTTAATTAATAATAATTATTTTTTAGTAATTAAGAATTACTTAAAAAATCTGATTTTTATTTCTTTTCTGAATTATTAAATAAATTGTTTGTGGTCAGTTTCTTAGGCTTTTAAAGTCTGCATTTTAAGTTATCTTGGTTTGTTCTTGTTCAAAGTAACAAAGAGGAATCTAAACAACTTACTAACTCCTTATGTAGCTTTATAATTTTAAAAATTTGATTATTCTGTATTTGGAAACTTACAAATATTAATTTATAATATTTATATTTGATTTTTGTAGTGTTATACAAGAATAAGAAAAGGTGGATGTTAACAGTCACAGTGATATGAATGCTTCTGTACGCATTAGGAAGTTTTAGTATTCCATGAAGCGAAAAAGACCAGCCAGACATGATCAGGTAAAATTCAGAATAGAAGTACATTTTTTAAATGCTGAATATTTTTAAAAATTATATTTGTGAAAATATCAATATTTCATTTTACAACTTTAATTGCTAGTATAATTTATTATATTTTAAATGTTTTTTACTAGTTACATTTATTGAAAATATTAGAATAAGGATGAGAAAGTTGTCAAATCTTCATTTGCTAGTCTTTAATCTTTGTTTTTCTGATATTAATTTGTTTGAATTCAGTTTATTTAGAGCAAATTGTGCATGAACATAAATTTAAAAATTTTAACTGCATAAATATTAAAATATATGGTGTCAATTCTAACTGCACTCATTAGCTTATTTCTCAAACATTAGAGATGAGATAGGTATATTATTGCGATTGGAGAAAAATGCCTTAAATGATTAAAAATTATTTGTGTCTGAATCAAATAGGGTTGCTGATAAATTGTGTAGTCTTAAGTTTTTATATACTTACATATCATTTTTATCTGACTAAGTGGACTTGATATGCATTTTAAACATAAAAACAACAACAACAAAAAAGTTGAAATTTAGTTAAAGTATGTCAATAGCTATGAAATACATAATGTCTTTGTTTTAGATCATTTCATTGGCTGCCTTAAGGCCTTATCACACGGTGAAATTTTGCCAGCACTTTTCCGTTTCTACCCTTGCAAACTGGTCAAGCAAGTTTCATAATCGAAAACTTTTTCAAACCAGTTTGAAAAGGTTGTCAGAAATACTGTCCGCAAAAGAAATTCAACCAATCATGTGAAACTTTGAAGTGACATCACTTTCCCTGTCGTTTGCTGACGGAAAGTGCTGAACATACTTTACCGTGTGATAAGGCCTTTATAGAAGAACTCCCAATCAATAAACAGCTCCTCCTTAAGGTGGTCATAGAGTGACCTCCAATCTTCAATCAATTTGGGTCAAGGGGATTTAAACCTTTGTTTATGATTTTAATGTGCTAATGTTTTACTAAATATGTTAATAATAGAGAATGTGTATGGGATATTTATTAGCATTCTTTGTGTTAATTTATTTAGTTTAGACCTACAAATATCGTTTAAAATGTGGAATTAGACAACTTTAAGCAATTTATTTTTCAAAATTTTAAATAATGTATATTTATTAAATTATATTTTTCCCATAGTAACTTTTAAAAATGTTACGGTTTCCGAAAGTTTTTCATATCATTCTAATATCCATATAAGTAATTAAATTGCCATGCAATTTTCTACTGAATTGTGTAAACTTTTAATAAATACTTTTGTGTAATTTTGGGCAATCCAATACAATGCCAGCATTTGCAAAAACATTCAAAAAAAATTTTTTTTTTCGAATACTCAATTCTCATCCATTTTATAAAGCTAAAGATTTTGTTTATTATTTGTACAGTTCACATGAGGTATCAGAAAATAAAGGTACAATACTATATAAAAACAATATGTAGCATGGAGATAGATAACCTGGAAGTATATATTTTTAACCCTTTGATTTTGGTGTTTTCACAGTGAAACCATCATTTTCTAAAAATTGTTTCTAAACAATTGAAACCAGAGGCTTTAAAATAATATTCCAAACTTTAATAATTGCCTGCAAATGTCAGTGTACTAATTAATAAATTGAAACCAGAGGCTTTAAAATAATGTTCCAAACATTAATAATTGCCTGCAAATGTCAGCGCACGAGTTAATATTCCTGTTTCATACAAAAAAAATGTATCAAAATACTTTTTCTCAATACTTTCATTTTTTTCCCTTTTTTTTAAGTAAACAACAAGTTCAAAATGTACTCTTAAATTTATGGTGTGAAAGCTGTCTTCAATGTACACATTTTTTTTTTTTTTTTTTCAAATCAAATTGCAAAAGATAAGTTTTTCATATTTGACATCTTTTTAGATGGTTTCAGAGACATGCTACGCCAAGAACCTGAACACGAACCTACAGCACAAGATTCGCAATAGATACACTTAAAATGTGATAGCAAAACAGATTTGTTTACCTACCCCTGTCTCTCTTATTCAAGTGGCTCATAATTTATGGGGTTTTTGTCTTGTGTTTTGTGGGTGAGGAATTTATTTACATTTGAGTAAGGTTTATATGAATAGGATGGTTGAAAATTACACTTTTCAGTTGCATTCTTCTTGTATTAGCAAACAATCATACTATGGGGATGTTAACTATATTTTCTTGTGTAGTAAATTTTTTAAATGGCTAATTTAAATATGTTTCTTCAGAACTTAAATATAGAGCTGATTGTATTTAAAATCTAAATTCCATGTAAATAATTAGCCATTGTTACCTTTATTTGAGGATTACTTGCTATTAAAATTCTTAATTTTTCTTTTATACTTTTTTTTTCATGTTGTAATATTATGCAAGTGGTTTTTCTAGATAATATTTGTTTTCCACAAGTAATGAATAATTATGTTACAAAATGAATAAAAAAGTATTAATTATTTATATGAAGAATGTGTGTGAAGTATGTGGTGGTGCCCCATTAAAATCGCTCTCCCCACCCACCCCATCGTGGTACAGTTCGTTATAGTTTTTTTACAGATTTTCTCTTTCCTTAGATCTTACGCATATAAATTACATAATTTTTAAAAGTTCAAAAAATTAATTTTTGTGCATATCAAAGGGTTAATAGTGATATACCTTTTGATTTCTGTCTTACTAACAAGTTTAATTTCTTTAATGACCAGAGTCTCTGAGAGGTTATCAAAATTACACAGCTTTAATATTTATCATGATACAATGCTCAAATTCTTTGTAGTAAAAATTATGAACATATGTTTGATTTCGTGCTCTACTAGTTTTCCCAACCAACAAGTTAATTACCATAAATAAATAGTTTGACTATATGAATTTGTAATTTTTTTTCAGTAACGCATATGAAATCAAATAGCATAAAATATCACTCTTGTGCTATCATAAAGTTCTAGTGTTTTATATTGTGTTATACAAAGCACTTTCTAGTTGGAAGCATTACCTGTCCTTAATGTATAGTAATTAGCTATAGGGCCATTATTAGAGTAGTCACCCTGTATAACTATTTAACATAATGCTGGATGGATTCTATATTTATTCTTGCTAAACACCATGTTTTAATTGAAAATAATATGTAATTTGTACTGTTAAAATCTCTTCCTCCACTCGTGAAGTATTTAGTATAAGTGACTTTAACTCACCCGAGGCACATGGAAAAATCATGCAAAACTGAATGACCAGACCACCATTACAACAAAACTGACAGGAACTGTGGTTGAGTCCAAATGCCCATCACGGGCTATGGTACAATCCCCCCCCCCATAGGGACTACATCGTGTCATCGATGAGAGAGTCGGACCCCCACCTATTATTGTACCCACCGGGTTGGCGAGATACAACCACCATACCAGAATCGTCCCATCCCCAATTATGAGGTGCCCCCCCCCCTGAAGTATAGTAAACGTAATTTACTTTCTACATTATATTGCCGTATAAAGCTTTATTCTGCGATTATAGAAAAAAGGATTTAAAAAATAGGGTTAAAATATATATAAAATTTTTATATCAATAATTTTGGAATGCAACATTATGAAGTAAAAAAGTTACTATATATCTTCCTATTTTCAAATCATAAAATTTTTTGAATTACCATGTGATGAAATTTGCTCAAAATAAAATTGGTATCATTAAGTAATATGGACATTTTAATTTCATGATGGTGTAATTTTTTTTCAGATAAAATTTCTTATGAAGTTTTTCATAAATTAAATCAACTGTTGTCTATTTAATATTAGGAGGAGAATGTTCTGGGCTTTACTTTTCTTGCTTCCATTTGAATTATTGACTTATGTCTGGTTTTTGGCATTGCTTTAAAGTAAATAGAAATTCGAAGAAAAGATTTCTTTTGAAATAAATTTATAGTATAAAAATTAATGTTAATTTTAATGGTTTTTTTTTTTAAATTTAGTATACTGGGCAAAAATGTAATCAATGAAATCAAAACAACTAAATTTTCAAGTTATTGAAATCTTGTAAGATTCCTTGCTCCAAATTTACTGTAGAAAAATAGAAATGAACCAAAATTATGCTAATTGAAATGTTAATTAACTTTTGTACCTAATTAAAAAACAGAATACTGCTTATTTATCCTATTTATCTATTTATCTGAAAAAGAATACTGCTTATTTAGGAGGAGATGTGAAACATGCATACAATAAGTAAGTTGTGATGAACTAATATAATACGTACTCCACAATAACTTTTATTTCTATTTAGATAACTTGAGGATGTTTAACTTAAACAAGATTGTATTTGAAGGTTTTTTTTTCTTTCAGTTTTGCAGTAGATAATTCAGTTTTATTTGTATATTTTCTTAAAATTCTATTGATAAAATTTTTTTTTAGGAGTACAGAAATTTGATTAATACAAAAAAAAAGGTTTTATTTTTTTATAAAAGATTTTTGTTGTGTTTATACTGTTTCATTGAAATGACAAGCTGTTTAATGTTTATTTCAGTTTATTTTCAAACTCTAATTCACATTTTACTTTTATTAAAATGTTTTTTAACTTATTTATGTTTAAAAATATTTTCAGTTGTAAATTTAAATTAAATTTTATTTCAGAGTTTAAAGGAGCCAGAAAAGTCTTCATCTACTAAGTCATTACGTTCAAATATAACTGGTAAATTGCAAACACTTCTCAATGGCTTTGTGTCAGAGTTGCAAAACATTTCTGAAGATAAACAACAAGATGTTGCACTGCTTTTCAACTCTAAATATAAAGAAGCAAATTGTGCTGGTGATACCTCAGCTGTAAAATCAGCCTTTCCTAGTCTCGCAAATCCTCAAGATTCAACTAAAGTTCTGCAGAACTTCATTGATTCTGCTAAATCCAGAATATCTGGATTATTAAGTAATAAGCAAGAAAACCAGGTAAGGACTTGATTTATTTATATTAAATAAAATCCATATTTTATAAGTAAAGAGTATTGTTTAGAAAATTGAGTTCCATATAAGATGTAGTGTAATGAAAATATGGCCTTAAAATGCTAATTTATTAAATATTAAAGCACAATAGCCATAAAATTTCAAGAAAATAGCCCTAAATTTTTCAGCAAGGCTTACATACTAATAATGTGCCACCATTGCCAAGCTTCTATATACTGGCAAAACGTTCACAAGACCTGAGGAAGGTTTTTGTTGTGTGTATTTTTTTCTTTCTGAATTATTTAAGATTAAGAATTTATTGACTATTTTAATATGGTCTCGATTTTTATGAAAAGCGAATATTTTTTCTTCTAATTATTCGATTATAATTTATTTTTCAAAGAATGAAAAATAATTTAAAATATGAATTTTTTTCTTAATATTGAAAATTACTTAAATTAAATTGACCATTTAAAGACAATTTCATGTAATGATACTCATTTTTGTATGGAAAAAATATGAATTTTTATATATGTAAATGGAAATATATTTTTTAAAAAATTATGCTCATTCTTGGGGTTTTTAGATTATAATGTAATATTCTAAGTTTTTATGAAACTATAAGTATAAAATTTAAAAGTAAAATTAATTTAAATAATTGTTTTCATCTTAAAATCATTAATAGTTTTAATTCTTCAGATTTTAATATTGATAGGTTATTTGTTATAACACATTGAAGCATAAAATATTAGTAAACATTCTCAATATTGATGATCCAAAAGAAAGAAAGTAGGAAGTGGATGTTAAATTTTGGAATGCATAGGCGAATGGTTTAAAATTTTTAATTGCAAGATATAATATGCTTCTTATGTTGCCCAGTATTCTGAAATGAGACAAATATTTTTTAAAGGTAAATGAAATTTCTTTATTAATCAATTCCTTTAAGATTTCTCTTCTGAATAATCATTGTTTATCAGTTGTACAAGGTGTAAAAATATATTTAATTCATTTTCAATATTTTTGGGAAAATCGCTTCCAATTCTTGAATGCAATACAAAATTAATGAAATATTTTCAAGATGTCGGTAACTATAATCAATATTTACTATCATTTAAGTTTATAAATATATATTTTTTACTTAAAAATAATTATGATTAAGCAAATGAACCTTTATTTTTGTAGATTTATTGCAAGAGCATTTATTATTGATTCATAAGATTTATTTATCATTTAACATCGTCTGTATTTTCATTTAAATAATTTCTAAAAAATAAAAATGAGTTCGTATGAGAATTTTTTATTTAAAATGAATTATAAATGATATATTAAGAGAAAATACTTTCATTTTTTCATACAAAAATGTGAATAATATTAATTGAAATCCTCTTTTAATTGTTAATTTAAGTAATTTTGAATATTTAAAAACTATATTAATATTTTTAATTATTTTTCTTCTAAGTATTAAATTTATAATTCAAGAATTAATTGAATAAATATTCATTTTTGCATTTAAAAAAAAGAAATATGTTAGTTAAAACTGTTTGTAAATTGTTAAATTAATTTGGAATAATTTAAAAAGAATGCAAAAAGTATCAGCTCAGGACTCGAACTCCAGTTTCGTTAAAGTAATGACATTGTCTTACTGATTTTAGGGGTATTCGACGATAGTGACACATTATTAATATAAAACTATGCTGAAAATTTGAGGGTCATTTTTTTGAAAAATTAACTTATTATTGTGCTTTAATATTTTAATAAATTAGCTAAATCTCATGCCAAATTCAATTTTCAAAACTGTGTACTGTTCTTGTTAGTTTATTTATTATTAATGATAAATAATGCATTAAGGTCTTATTTAAAATAAAGAATTGATAATATATAGAAAAATCTAAATAATGTTGCATAACACCAGCTAAGCTTTTAAAGATTTTAAAAATCATCTTTGCCTGTTCTTGTCAATTTTTTTCTTTTATTTGACAATTATATAACGTATCTGCTTAATATAACATACATGCCAATAAATGTTTCTTTTTGCATTCTGTAATATCAAAAATTTGTTAGCAAAATTAAAGAAATAAGAAATTTATCCATAAAAAATATTTTTCCATATTTATTTTGCAGTATGTGGATTAAGAAATAAAGAATACAAATTAATTTAATAAAGGCATCTGCTAACATGTTTCAAAACTTATGAAGGATTGTCGTATCATTTAAAAGGAACATATTAATATCTTAATCGGAAGTGATTAAATTTTCAAATGCAGCTGTAATTTTCAATTTATAAGCTATTAAGTTAACAGATGAAATAAAATACATAGGCAGAAATGAAAGATTATATTGAAAATCAATTATATTCATTTGTATATTTATATATTTTGTGATACTAAATCACTAATATGTTTTATTCATTGCTAATATCAATTTATTTTTCCTTATATAATTTTTTCAGGTCATGTATTGGTAGTAGGGGGGGGATGCTATAAAATGAATAGTCACTTGAGATAACCTTATTCTTTAGATGTAATATTTTATTTTCAATAAAATTTTCTTATTGTGATGAGGGGAGGAGGTTATCATCCAGCTTTATAATATCTTATTATTTACATAGTAAAACATCTTCATGATATCTTTACTTTAAATTTGTGTTAAAATTATGAGCTCTTTTGTTGAAAATACAGGAGGTAAGATGAAGTATTGAAAGGCTTGGTAACAAGAAAATTTCACAATGAATGTATATTATAAATTATATGGTTTGTGTGTATTAAATTTATGTAGGGTATTATGGTTACTTAATAGCGTTGAAATTTAAGAGCTGTTAATAAAAACTCTACATTTTCATGTAATTCAAATATTGTAGAAATTTGAAATCTGGCTTAAAAGCATCATAACATTACTTCTTCATACCTGAAATTCAGTTATTTGTAGCTGACAAAACTTAACAAAATAGACATGTTTTGGGATTCTAATTAAATGTCACTTTCATTATAGATTTATAATTCCATGTTTGTTATGTGAAAGCGTAATAGCAATAGGAATATCATGGAAATCAGGTTTTTAATATCATTTAAAAATAAAAATCTATAAAATTCCAATAGTGACTCTTTGTATCTTATTTGTATTTAATGTATAAATGTCAGTTTTTAAAGCTTAATAATGCTTTTAAAAATATAATGAAAAATATTTCATTACAAATTTTGATAAATTGTATTTCATCTAAAAAAAATTATTTTTTAAAGATTTAGTCAGTAATTTGTAATCATAAATATAGTTTGCAAATGAATATTTCATTTGTGAATTGATTAATAGAACAATATACAGAAATTGAAACTCAGTTTTTGATCATTCATTCTTCTGTAGCTTAAATATTAAAAATAAAACAATTTTATATAAATGTTTTGCATATTATTGTTCCAATAAAAAAATGTTACACAAGAAATAGTTAAGAGCAGTTTTAAGCAAGAAACTAGTAGTGAAGAATTCCTGAACAAGAACTGTTATAAAATTATTCTATTCTGCTACTTATGCATTCCTAAAAACTAATTTGAAGATAATAAAAGCTTAAATCAACAAAATCGTTTGAAAGCATTTCTGAGACTGTATATTGACTATCAGGTTGAGGTATACCTTTCACAGTTTGTTGTTTGTGGCTTCATTCAAAATCTAAATTCAAATAGTATTTTTTAGATCTTATAAATAAGTTGCTATTTCAAAATGTTTAATTCCTTGTAAGTGATCCTTTTTAAATTTTCTCCTTTTCCTTGTAAGCGATAAAATCTGGAAATATGTATAATTGACCTCATAATATATTATAAGGTCTATTCAATATAAGCTTTGTAACTTTCAGGGCTCTGGTGGAAATTTACAGTCTTCTTCTCAGACCAAAACAAAGACTCTTAGTATTGATCCTCTTGAAATCCAGATTAATCTAAAATTTCAGTCCTTGCTTTTTAAAGCTTTTGACACTAAAAAAGGAAACCATGCCAATGAAAAGCAAAAAATCACTAATTCTGAAAGTATCATCTCTGAAAAGGATTGGCAAGATTTATCTCGCATGATCCAAGATTTCAGTCATTCAGCTAAGAGGAAATTACATGCATCTTTAACCAAAGACAAAAATACCCAGCCTCGAAATGGTTCTGTAAATATTCAGAATTCATCTGTGAAAGAAAGTCAACCTTTTAATAATACTCGGTCATCGGTTATTGCAAGTCAAGAAAAAAGCCAAATTGGAGAACAACAGAATCCTGTTAATCTACAAAATCCCTCTTGTTCTCCTGCAAATAATTCTAGTAAGTTGACTAAAAAAAATGCAAAGTTATTAAAAATGGATTTCTCTAGTGAAAGTACAGATAGCTCGAATAGTCCTCGCAATCCATTCGATGAAAGGTACATGCTTTTGCTTTCTGATGCCGAAAAATGTCCAAACTATGTGTATTTGCATTTGTCATCTGATTCAGATGAACGCGAAAATGTTGCTGAATCACCAAACTCTTTGATGCAGAAATCTGAATCGGAAGATGAAGTCATTGTTTTAGGAGAAAAAAGTAAAACATACCAAGAAGTAACTTTGGAAGAGGTAAGTTGATCATCGATTAGTTTTTGTTTTATTTTAAAAAATTAGTCTTTTTCTGCATTTTGAAATGTATTTTTTAAAACAAAAATGCAGTTGTAATTTTTAAAATTTAATTAAAAATGTTATTCTAACCTATTAATATTCAAATAAGTCTCTAAATATATTTTGTTAGTTTTAAAATTAAAGCGTATTCTGATTTGAGAGTGAAGTTAAAGAAATTCTCATGTAGGATTAAAAGTATATATGTATATATATACAAAGCTTTTTTGCGAAGATTCGAATTTCAGCATTTTTAAATTGGAAAGTTATTATTGAGATTAATTTCCTGTTATGTGATAATTTTTATATATATTTATGCATTTTATTAGCATCCTTTAGTTATCATCTTAGTTATTCAGATTATTGACATTTTAGGATATTTAACATTAATGTGGTATACTTATTTTTAAAAACATTTATTTTATTATTTAATGACTGAATGAAAAAAAAAACATAAATTTAATTCAATAAATTATACTTGTGCAATTTAAAATATATGCAATAAAATAAAAGTGGAAGGGAAAATCCTTGGATATCATTGTGAACTTTTTCAAACTAGGCATTTATTTTTGCTGTTAAAGATTTTAACTTGTAAATCTTTTATCATTTTTCTTTTATCCAATAAATGTAGCAATTCATAAAATCTATAGTAGTTAATTCTTACTCCTTTTTACGTGGTTTTAAAGCAAGCAAGCAATTAATACTCCAAAAATGTAACTGTTTATTTTTTACAATAGAATAAGATTCGGGTGGTGTTCATACTTTTTTTAGTTAATATTTTTGAATAACAGCGATGGATGAGAACTGAAAGAATTCAAGAAATCCCAATAGGGAAATGGAAATAAGTTCTCTTTTATTCTTGTTGAAAACTGCATTTATATCAAAGATGCAATACATATAAAACCCAAAATATTTATAAATTCTGGTGAATCGTTTGATTTGCAAGCCAATTAAATAAATATTTTTAGGCGAATAATTCTTAACCATTTGTCAAAATAATTCTGTACAAGCTTCAATATTATCTAATTA
The DNA here is from genome assembly GCA_026543055.1 of Argiope trifasciata. Lineage (NCBI taxonomy): Eukaryota > Metazoa > Arthropoda > Arachnida > Araneae > Araneidae > Argiope > Argiope trifasciata. The sequence continues at coordinate 4,935,826 of JAPMOQ010055483.1, read as the reverse complement.
ATAGCTGCAAGAAAATTTATGCATTTTTATTTGTATTCACACAACTGATTAAAAAGACCTAGGTGAATGAAAAATAAAATAATTTATTGAATATAATTATTTATTTATTCAGAATGTTATTTAAATTTTTGCTTTGGAAATGCTTTCACATATTAAGATAGCGAATTTTAATTGAAATGCTATTTGGGAGAATCTTTATTTTTTTTAATAATCATTTTGATAGAAAAAGAGAACTTTTATTAAATTCTTTCAGCAAAATTCATAAATGCTTAATTTTATCAGTTTCCTATGAGATCTCATAAATGACAGTTAATAGGTTAAAATTGAGTTGCTTAAGTTGAATTGTATATACAGCAAAAAAAGTGTGCAAAAGTTGAAAAAAATATAAATAGGAAATAGTTTGGAGGTTTCATAAACTTTTTATAATATGAAATTGCTTTATAATATCTGCATATGCTTTAAAAATTTGACAAATATCTCTTTTTATGTTTCATATTTATAGGATGATGATGGTCAAGTATACGAAAGTGTAGTAGAAAAAGTTGTAGAAAAATGTCCAAAGAAAGAAAAAGAGGTTGAAGAGCCTGTGTTCAATTGTCCTATATGTGATAAAAGTTATCGTGCACAGTCATTGTTACAATTTCACATTAAAATGCATACTGCAGAAAATCCTTCCTCCAAGGTTTCACAGAATCGCTATCCAAATTCCAGTTCAAGTAGTGAAGACGAGAGCAGCTCTCTGGAGAGGCCAAGTTTAAACCAACGGTATGAAATCTATCCATTTCAGGAATCTAGTGTAATGAAAAAAAGATGGTGAATTATTTTTGTAAGGAATCTCATGTTAAATGCATAAAACTAGCATATCTATACCTCATTTTTCTTATAAATTTATTATTTAAAATTTCTGTTATTATATGGAGCTTATTGAAATTTTGTCTTTATGCTTAAAAAAATAGAAAATGAATAAAGCGTAGCTAAAATTAATTTGTTATGAAAGAAGTTGGTTTACTATACAACAACTCTTTATTTCCAAAGTTGTTTAAAGTTTATAGAATGCTTCCTAGAAGAACGAACTATTTATGAAATTGATTCATTTTTGTTCAAATTGATAAATGGATTAAGTTTTCAAAATTATTTCGTAACAGAAGCCTCATCCTATTGTTGAAACCAAGAATTTTTGATAATTCAATCTAACATTTTTTTTTCTCATTATAATATCTTAAATTTTAACCAAAATTTACTTTAAAATTTGTATTAAGATTAATTTTAATTACAAAAATATTTGCCCATTGAGAGCCAACTTTACAAGATCATCAGATAAGAGTAAATCTTGGCTTATTAATGGGAAAATAAAGGACAAAAGGATAGCTTTTGTGAGAAAATTGCCATTTGATTGTTAGAAATTTAATAATCAGGAATCAGTTTATCTTCAATACGGATATTCTTTTTTTGGTTCCAGAGATTTTATTTCTGAGAGTATACTTTTATTAGTATTCAAAATATTTTAAAATACATTTTCTCTATTGTTGCTTGCCTAAAAAAATATTCCCCAAACACTATTTTGCGATTGAAAATTGTTTCAGTATTTACTTAATTTGGTTTGTTTATTGTTGAGATGAATACCATTAAGGATATTTTTTAATCGTCAACAATATTCCTCTCAGCAATGAATTAAACATACATTATTGAAATGAGTATTTTATATTTTCAGGCAGAAATTTCGGGAAAGTCATTCAGCTGATTTTTTTTTTCCAATATTGAATTTATTATCATTCTTAAATGAAACCTGACAATATTTTTACACATACTAATAGATTTAAGGAATTTTATAATACTTATTTGTCAGTATTTATAAATAAAGTTTTTTACAAGCATTCAATATCTGGTTTGAAGGAACTGAGTGCTCAGTGGAGTTATATAGCAATTTCCAGATTAAGCTTATCTTTTCTTTTCACTTTCAGAAATAAACAAAATATAGAATTTGGCAAAAAACAAACATTTAGGATATTATCCATGTAATAGACCTCCTGAATCAAAGGGGAGAGGAAAACTCCTTTTTGGAATTATTTGTATTCATCTTAGAGCACAAAAATGAGAAGTGACAAAATAGATAAGTCAACTTAAAAGATTATTAATTTATACCATGTATGGGCAATCGCATGTCAGAAGTTTATTCATGCATATGTGAACATAATTAAAAAGCTAAGTAAATAAATAAAACTTAAAGTATAGATGTGACAACAAAACTATAGATTTATACCATATTTATAACTATTACACATATTTGACTATGCATCTGATCTATTTACTTCTTTGATTATAAAGTATTTACTCAGAAATGTTACAAATTAGATTCATGAAATTTGATACATAGCTTTTATAGAAAAATTCTTAATTTTGTCAATTTTTGGCTTGAAAAGTCTCAAAGAATGATCAGAAAGCATACTAGGATCTCATCATTACATTACGAGATTTGATTGGAAACACCTGGTAAACTCTAAAGTAATATGCACACAGTTCATAAGGAAAGAATACTCTTTGTGTGTGTGTGTGTTTGTGTGTGTGTGTGTGTGTGGGTGGGTGGGGGCTTATGAATCATGTGAAAATTTTTATATATGTACTACTAAAGAGTAACCTCTAATGAATTGCTGCAAAATTATTTTAAAAATGGTACTTAAAATTAATAATATTGAAAAAATAATTGTAGTAGCATTTTTAAAAAATTTCATTTGAATACTTATTTAGATATCTTTAATAATTTTGGAGAATAATACCACATTGATTTCCAGAACTTTTCTGTATTCAGAAATTATCAGTTTTCAACTATATTTGAGTTATAAATTTGATATAAATATTTACACAATTAATTTCAGAGTATATGTAAGTAGTTGTAAAATTTATTTTACCTGTTATTTAAATTAAATTTGTATCTAGATATTTTGTAATTTTTTTTAACATACATTGAATGTAAAAAGAAGTAATTTGCATTTTTTGAATATTTCATGCAACAACTGTAGTTTAGATTACAATATGTTTGCAATTACAAATTTAGAATTTGTTTTTAACGTACCTGCACTAAGACCATACTTTTTGGATTGAAAATATATATATATATTAACTTGTTATTTTCATTCAGTAAAGTTATATAACATGAAAAGTGATTAACTTGAAAAAGAATATATATTGTGCAATCGGGTAGTCCTTAAATCGCAAAATAAGATTATCAAGCAATTAATCTTTGGAGTATTAGGTAGTTAAAAAGTAGTTTCATTTTTAATGAAAATGACTGTTTTCTTACTGTGAGTAAATGTTCTATTAAATTAGATATTATCTATTTTTGCCTGGTACCTTCTGCTATCTTTCTGGCAAAAGCATGATTCCACACTTATAAAACTTATTCCTTACTGATAGGAAATTTATCCAGGTGATTTTGACCCTCTTTGATTTAAAATAAAAATTTTTTAGAGATTAAAACAAATAATTAAAAGGTGGGAGACCTAGAGATTAGGGCAGATGTGCAATATATCTTATGCATTCTGCAAAATTTTTTATCATGGTGTAACGCCACACTTTTTCTGTTAATCATTTCTGGCCTTTTCTGTTTAAGTGAATTATTCAATTTGTCAAGCTGATGAGAGTGCACTTAAGAGTTGATTTTTGCATTGTCTTTAAAAGAATTCCATTGAAATATCAATAAACAGTAGTGATGGATATAGACATTCAAAGTTCTTTAAGCTGGTTGATCTTTTTTTACTCCATGATCTTTTGCTTTTAACATTGTTGTAGACATTCCTCATCCCCAGTTATGACATGCTTTATAAATAAATCATTTTCATGATGCTTGATAAGTAAAACAAAATTCTAAAAGACTGCACATATTTGTTGAACATGAGTAAATTATATATCAAACTTTGAGATTAAACATGTGTATTTCAAATGATCATGAAATTAGAATTGATAAATTTTATCAGCAATCTTGAGAATTGTTATGCACTAGTTAATATCAATTAATGCCTTTATTGTGCTTTAATCAGTTTCAACTGACCTTCCAAAATACAGTGTGCCCTCAACATATTTACCAAATAAAAATTTTACTAAATTTGCTAACTGGCAATCTATTAAACATACCTTAAAACAGAACTATTCAAAACTATATGCTTATTCATTGTATTCTTTTTCTTTTTTTTTTTTTTGTATTCAATGTATTCATTTTTTTTACAGTATTCATTTTTTTGGGAATTCATTCCCCTCCCACCACCACCACTCCAAAATGATTTATTTGTTTAATAATTCTATAATTTTTATTACTACAAAAAAAATCAAAAGATAAATTTTAGTCTTTTTAATCTATGTAGCAGTTTGTTGATCATTATAAAAATTACAGGCAATTCAAAGAATTTTTTGAACATTGAATCCTATATTATAAAAGGTATTGGATAATATTTAAAGGACCTATAATATAGTATTTCTAAATAATTTGAATATGCTAAAGGAATGTAAATTGACATTCTGTTTATTTGTGCATTCAGTATATATACAAAATGTGGGGCAAATATTTGTAAAATGCAGTTTACCTTTTATTTATAAATAGGACAGTATTTATGACCTTATTGAGTTGTCAAATGCAAAAATATTTTAAATGATAAGGGCTGATTTTAAAATTTTTAATTACAAATTTTATGCATTGAGTATTTACTTATTTAATCATTGATAATTAAATTCTAGTAAAAACTGGATAAATATCAAAATATAAACAGTTAAAAAGTCGGTTAATAGAACTATTTTGTCTCTAATTGAATATAATCATACTGTATTTCATTGTGTATATAAATTTGATACATGTATCTGAAAAATATTTAATTTTTTAAAAAGGAAGCAAAACCTATTTTGTATTAAAATCATCTACTCTGAAACTTCTATATATATATATATGTGTGTGTGTGTAGTAATAATCATAATATACACAATTGTAATTTAATAATGACCTGGAAGTCTCATTTCTGACCTGAAAGTCTCATATTTCATAATAATTAAATCAAATATTGTTCCTATATGATTGTTTTACTAGTTAAAATTGGGTTTATTTACTAGTTAAAATTGACATGTAGTTATTTTGGATTCTTTGATGTTTTATCATCTCGGCTAATCTTTTAAAATTTTGCTGCCTTTTTATTCATTTTTTTTATAGTCAAGTTTTCAATTTAAAAAAAAATGATCAAGTTTCTTATATTTGCATTGTAAAAGAAATGTTATTTCAATATAATCTTATGGTTTTTTTTTTTTTTTTTTTGTGAAATATATAATGGTTTCCAAGATATCAAAAATTTGATTCTTGAAAGCTTTCACCAAAACTCAATTAAATTTGGTTTTAAGACTTTCATAAAGCAAAACAAATAAAAAAAAATGTATAATAGTTAATTAACTCAGTTAATGAGTTTCTGTATCTGAAACTATATCCTTGAACTGTTTCCACCAAAACTAGTTTTATAAAAATACTATAATATAGAATTTATTGAACTTGCATAAGTTTTTTGTAGGTTATTTTTAAAATGTGGCATTTTCATTGCTTCTAGTAGTCAAATGATTTAAACTGGTAGTCAAACGATACTTTGGTTATTTTTATTTGAAAATACTGATATATAAAGAAAAATGCCTATCATTTAGAAGTCATATTTTATATTCAGTATTCTGGATTAAATGCAATATATATATATATATATATATATATATATATATATATATATATATTCAAATTTTGTATATATGTTTGCAGATTAAATGTTACAATTATTTGTCGTATAGGTTTATTTTCATGCAAATTTTCTATTTTTCAAATAAATAAATATTGCTATATTTTTTTGCATTTTTATTTTGATTACAAGACTTAACAGCCTCATTTATATATATATATATTTATCAATTTTTTAAAGTATACTTTTGCCATTGTATTTATGTATTGTACTCTTATTTAAACTTCTAACATAATTGCTACTAGTTATCTTACTATTTTGTGCATTTCTTTAACTGTTACTATATTTTCTGATATTTACATTCCTAATTATTACTAGTTAATTCGTATTTCTAGCTTTATTTAATTGGAATAATTTGACTAATTTATTAAATCCATTTAAAAATATAAATATTCTTTACTTAAAATAATTAGTTGTTAAATAATTATTATATAGGGGGGGAAAAGCATTAAAATTTTGTATAAAGGTCTTAAAAAATTGAGCATTGTATGTCTAATTACTATTATAAATTTTGAAGTATGGGAAATTTATCTACAAAAGAGACGGATGCAAATAAATTTTCTGTATTGATCAGTTTTCTGTAAGGTGTATTCTTGAAATCTGTGACTTTTAAAACACTGTCATATTGATTTGTAGTGTAATTGGAATGTTACATATGTTTTAAAGCTTTATGATGGAGATATATCAGTTGGAAATATTAAATTGCAATACCAGAAAGAAAATTCTTTATTGTTATTTAAATTTATTTTCATTAGATCTCCAACTCATTTCGTCCTTTCATAACTAGGAATTTTTTTAAAAATATGATTCTTCAGAATAATAGATTAATATGTTTAACAGTTTGTTGATAAACTAATCAAAGATAAACTGCACATTTTCGTATTATTAATTTAATTATCTCTGTCTTTTAGAAAATTAGATACTTGTGCATCTCAAGGTGCCCATGTTTCTCAGAAAGGCTTGGGCTCAAATGTTGCAGTCAATATTTTGAATAAGAATTCTTCCAAATATTCTAACAAAAGTTTTAGAAAAGAATCGTCTAAATATTTGATTAATAATCAAATTGAACATTATTCAGATGACAAGGAAAATTCATATTTGAATAAAAATTGTGATAGTTCATATTTAATTCATTCTTCATGCGAAACAAGTTTTGAAAAAGATAAGGCTAAACCTTCCTTCAGTCATGAAAATTTTGCATCAAGAGGTGCAACAGTCTCAAGCACATTTGGGAAAGAACGATTTCTCCAAATTGGGCGATGCACTGATAATTCTGATTCAGCAATGTTGCATGACTGGCAAATTTTGAACTCTGAAAAGATCCCTAAAAGAGTGAAGGATGAATCTTCATACAAAGATAAAAACTACTTTAAAAAATATAAGTCATCTAAATCTTCTGCAGATTGTGAGAATTTAGTATCGGATGATACAACATTTTCACGGAAGGTTTTAAATTCAGATTTTAAAAGGAGATTTTTGTCCAATGAACAAATCGAAAAATGCTCCTTTCATTCAGATTTGCTCTTGAAATGTTCAAAATCTTTAAAGAGTCCTAAAAATGTGAAGAGAGAGCATTTACATGTAGATAAAATTAATTTAGTATCAGAAGATGCAGCTATTTCACAAAAGGTTTCGAGTTCGATTATGGAAAAGAGTTTAAAGTCTAATTATCAAATTGAACAGTGTCCAGATTATCCAGATTTATCTGTGATATATGATTGGGGAAACGTAGATTCTGAAAAGAATCCTGATACTTTGAAGAAAGAGAATCAATTTGCAAATGATAAGTTGGTTGAGACAGATAAGGATTCCAAATCTATTTGTACTTATAAAAACTGTGCATCAGAAAATGCTATCCTCTATGAAGAGAATATAAGTTTTAGAAACAAAGTGGGATTTCTGGAAGGGCCTATCGAACATTGCCCAAAATATCCAGATTTATCCATGGTTTATGATTTTGGAAACTTAGATTCTGACAAGAATCCTGGTATTTTGAAGAAAGAGAATCAATTTGCTGATAAGATGTTTGAAACACATAAGGATTCTAAATCAAAATGTATTCATAAAAACTGTGAAAATATTTTAATCTGTGAAGAGAACACAAATTTTAGAAGTGAAGTGGGATTTCTGGAAGGACCAATTGAGCGTTGCCCAGAATATCCAGATTTATCTATGTTATATGATTGGAAAAAATGAATTTCTATAATTAGTAATTCTAACATAATCAATGAAAGCTATCCATCTGACGATGAAAAATTTCTAAAACAAAATAATTGGACTTCAAATTTATAAAAAAAAGAATAATCTAATAATCAATAAATTGTGTTGGATGATGTAGTTATATGCGATAGAAATTTCTTTTTTCATGTGATTAAGAAATATTTCTGATCAGTTACCAGACTGAGAAATTCTGAGAGTCTTATTTAAAAAAATTGAATTCTCTCTATATTTAATTAGTTTGAGTTGAATAATATAGATATATATAAACGGATATTTTCAGATATGAAATAAAATGATTTAGTTCAGGGCCACCAAATTTGAATTTTGTTATGACACCACTCTTGCTTTTATTAAAAAAGTGAAATGACAAATTTATCTCAACTTTTCTTGAGCATTAAATATGTATTTAAAAATGCATTAATTTCTAGAAATAACAGCATTCAACTATTAAAATTGATAAATACCGAAGATTTTAAAAAAAAAATCCAAATATATAGTTTTGCTTGAAGTAAGCACACAATGGCAGAAAAAGAATTTGTTTAAAAGCTGTATGCAAAATTGCTTTTTCTATGAGCTGAGCATATCCTATTGTAGACTTCTATTATAATTAAAGGTAAGATTACTGCTATTATATTATTATTATAATTAATTTAAATGTATTGTATTTTAATGCTTACTGCTATTGCTATTTTTATTTATTGGATCTTTTAGTTTTTTAAAATTCATGTTAAGGTATTCATATAAGCAATTTAGTATAATATTGACATAGTTTTAAGATAGCTAATTATTATTTCATTTAGGATGTAGAAATAGAAAATGCTATCAGCAATAAGATAATGTCATTGTGAGGCTAAGCAATCTGGAAAGTGCCTTTGTATGTTATTCATTTTATTTCCAATGTAGTTTTCAATCAAACCCATTCTCATTAGAATTGAAATACAATTGACTTTTGAACTATTAGTGTATGTTTGAAGATTATAAACTTTTTCTTGTCATATTTTGATCCATTTAATCAATTGAGGTAATCATTGAACATTTTGTTTATAACTTTATTTTCAATGTGATATTACTTTACCGCTACAACTTTTAGTCTTAGTATTTTAATAAAATTAAAGTGTCTATAAATTGCATTTTTATTTAAAACATTTTCTAAATTTCGATACAACTGTCAACAACTTAGTTATGATTGCTTTTTATGATATTCATTGTTACTGCATTGTTTTTTTTAAAAAAATAGTGGTTAAAATAACTATTTACAAAAGTATTCCTTATATAGAAATTTTTTCCTTGCTATTAATTTAATTATACTGTCCTCGCATGATAAATTATTCTGTATCGTACTTCAAGGAACATTATTTTTAATGAATGCTGTTACAATTTCTATTGGAAGGAATTTGTATGATTTTTTTCATTAAAATTATGTATAATATATTAGTTTTTGATGCCGTTTTTGACTTTTATGTTTTTCTCAGTATCAGACAAAAATTACACTATTTCGGGGGGGGGGGGGACCAACATTTGTGATTTCCAAAATTCTAAAATTAGTAACTTTTTGGAATATTTTAACTCTAATGCTACTAATTTTATGAAATGAGGCAAAAGAATAAAGTTCTAGGAATGTCTGTATGTTCCTTGTTTCTGGTATTACTGAATATTACAAATTTATTTAATTTTTACTTATCAAACATGCTTTACCTCTATTTATATACAATATCATAATAATGAGAATATATGATACAATGAATATGTTATGATACTATGTTTTAAACTGTCTTTTCTGCAGAAATATGGAATTCAATTGAAAATAGTTACTTGCATAACAGTTATGACTTACACAATTTAAATAATACTTGCAAATAGGAATTTTTATTCTTCTTTGAAAATGTTTGTCTTTTTCCAAGCTGTTAAATCTTTCAAACAGATAAATTTTGTTAAAAAAAGAATTTTAATTAAGCAATATATAATACTTCAGACATGTTTTTAAACTTTGCAGAAACAATTTTCTATAAAAATTTCATAACCTTTTAATGGCTAATTTGGAACATTAACAAAGAAAACAAACATCCAATTTAGGTGCTTATGTTTATGTTATGCTTTATGTTTTTTAGTCTAAGAAAATTTCTTTACATAAAATGATTAATTTCATTACTTTTTCTTTACTTTTAGTGCAAGGAAAGAAAAGGAAAGCACGAAGATAAGTTCTAAAGTATCATCTATCAAGAAGAATCGTCGTGAGAAATACAAAAGGCGTAGAAATAAAGAAACTTCAAAATCGTCTCTTTAATAATTGTCCTTTGAAATGATTTCTGGAAATGGTAAATGTTGGTATTTTGAAATAAAAGATGGTTTTATGTTAGATGGAAATATTCTGAATTTTGTGCAAATTTTCTCACTCCATCAGCACCACATCTCTTGGGAAGAATTCACTGCATAAAAATCTTTAATGTTGTCTTGATGCTTTAGTGTTGTATGTCTATTTGTGTAAAATGTATATGTAATGTTGCATGTATGTGTTTTAATCTTTGTGAGGAATAAGTGTTTTATATGAAAACTACGGACTTTTAATTTTAGATAAATTACTTAATATGATGTGAATCATTTTATACTTATTGTTTATGCTGGCCATCAGCATGTATGTTTCTTAAAGTTTATTTTTTCTGTTTAGATTTTTTTAAAAATATTATTAAAAAAAGTTATTTAAATATAAGAAGCTTTTTAAAGTTTTTTTAAATATATTTTGCTGGATGATATTATTTACTTTTAATACTATTTTTATTGGGAAAATTTTAGTCTAATGAATTATACAAAAAATTTTATTTTATTTTTGATAACATTATCTGGAAATTTCATGATTTCCACTCCTGATGTATTAGAGTCCTTTCTATATAGTGTTTGAAATATCCTTCAACTTTTAATTTATGAATATGATTTTAAATTACTTTGAACATTTACAAATATTATCTTGATGTCTCCGACTTTTGATTTCATACTTGCCATATTCCATTATGTGTAGATATTTGTTCGTGTCATTGATTTCTTTCCATGTTCCCAAAATAAAAAGAAATGAGAGTCATTTTTAAGTTTGTGCTTTTTTTTGGTTCTGTATTCATACATATATAATATTCAAAATAATAAAAAAATTAAATCTATTCCCCAAATGACGACTCCTTCATGACCTTTGGTCTAAATTGATCTATTTTATTTTTATATGAAATTTTATGATTAGATATGCCATCATTCCTGCCTACACATTTTTTTTATTTTAAAGAATATCATAAAATAGAACTGTAAAAATCTCCAGGAACAACAACTGCATTGATTTCGCTAATTTGGTTTGTCTGTATATTCAAAATAATTTTGAAAATGGAATTGTAAGTACTTTTACCTAATTACAATTCTGCTTTCACTGATTTGTGTTTCACATGAAAATTCGTGTCAACTTAATGGGTCATCAATGCTCCTATTCACCTGTTGCCATAGCAAATTCACAAGATTAATTTTGTTTAAGAACTTGTAACTTGCAAATACACCAGCAATGTTTGCCTGCTTTTCTCCATTATATATTCTATCTCAAAATGCAACTTTGGCTGAACCTTTTGGCTTAATGACGTGACACATTTCTCCAATTTTATTTGCCACTTAATTTTACCACTTTGTAAACTTATCAGCCATTTCATAATTAATTGCAATGCTCATTGTATATATTAAATGAGCATTTTCTTTTGTTGTGACAAGATGTAATTTACCAAGGTTGATTCACATTATTAAAGTTATAATACAATGAGTAAACAGTTGGTTACTGAAAATAGTTTTAATTTCAGATGAATTGATAAATCCTTTAGATATAACTTCATGTTCATGTTTCTGTGAAATTTACAGGCATTGCATTCATGTTATTCTAATTATCTTTTTTGAGTTTCTGTTTATTGTGTTTAATGGTTAACAACAATGGAAAATTAAAGAGCACTTTTTTTATTTATCACAACTTCACAAATTTGCCATTGGAAATGATTTGAGGAGACAGATTTGTTCCAAACAAACAATATTATTAAAAAAAAGAGAGAGAGAGAGAAAATTGTTACATATTATAAAATAGCAAATTAAATGCATAAATAACAGATTTAATGTTTCTTAATGATTTTTTAAACATAAATATAGGGGAAAAGGGAAATATAAGCATATAATTTTTGCATGTTAACAAAACTGACATACTAAAATGTCAGATTCCAAGAAATTGTGCGCATACCCTTAGCAATTTTCCAAAGATTGTAAAACTTTCTCTGCGATGTGAACTACCTACTTTTTGAGGAATCCTATTTTAAATTATTTAGTCTTAATAGATGTACTCTCCACAAAGCATGAGTTTTAACGAACATTATAATATCGCAGTAGGATAAGTGCTACTTTTATTTTCAAATCGGGCAATTTAATTTAACAAATTTTGCTTTCTTAAAAAAAAAAGTTATTTTCATCACTCAGACAATATAAAATTTGTCGAACTATTTAATGTATTCTTTGCCAGCAATTAACGATTGCAAGTAAATGAACTAGAGAACCTAGGAAAGATGTCTAATTTCTTACTATTCAATAAATTTATGCATTTATTACAACTGCCCAGAAGATTGGCTATGATGCCATTAGATCTCTAAGCTTCCAAAATCTCTGAACTTTACAGTTTAGAAACTTAAGTCCAGAGCTCGAGTCAAGATGAGTAATATCAAAATTTTGATGCTATATACACAGAGGACATAAGGGCGATTCATAAAGCCGAAGCCAATACAAGTATATGGGCAAACAGTCATGGTCTAGTTAGGCAGAAAAGTGTCACAGTTGCACTTTTAGGAGAATCTAGGGTCAACTGTGCATCCTCAAATAGTAAGGCCTATGGCTTACCATCAGAGTCACACAGTGCTCTTTACTTTATCCTAGAGATCTTTTTATCGGGAGTGAAATGAGTGGCTTTTCACAGGAGTTGCACCCTTTTGGCCTAAAGTCAGCAGCATTGTCCTCAGGAATTCTGTAGATTACTCAGTAAACCGATCAATGTTAAAATAAGGAAACTAATTAGTACTTATTATTTAACTATTCCATGGTATAATTCATATAAAGACAACTCAAAAAAGGTTTATTTCAAATGATGTTTCATCATAAGTATTATCATTATGCAATTATTTAAGTAAAATGATTTTTATCCCACTCATTTTAATAATTTCGTAATTTAAAATTTTATTATTTTTGAATTGAAAATAAATTTTGAAATTTTAAGCATTTGCTTAGAGCATTGTAGGAATATAAAATATGTAAAAAGCGTATGTGCAGTATTATAATAAAATAACTGACACTTAACCGATTAACAATAGTTCCAGCTAAAAATAAAATTTCCTCCTTTTAATAAACTGACGAATTCATTGGTTTGAAATTTCTTTATAGTATTCACATCTCACCTACAACGAATAAAAGAAAATGGATTAAATAATGTAAAAATTAAGATAATTTTTCAAAGAACGATCAACTAAAAAGGCTAAATGGTGAATTGATTATGGTAATGCTTCAATATTTAAACAAAAGCAAAGAAACTATTTATAATTTGGGAAATATTCATGCCAAAGATAAATCTGAATCGTATTATTTGCATTTCAGAAGTTCCCGTGGACAAAAAAGAGGAAAAAGTCCATTTTATTATTAACAAGCTTGGTTTTACTTAATATGATTGTCAGTGAGTTAGTTCTTGTTGTTTCTAATAACACTTGCCATGAGCAAGCTCGCTGGTGAATTCAGCGATTCTAAGCCAAGGATCCTTCTTTTGCTTTTTAATAGCGCCAAGAGTACGTCTTAGCTACTAACGCACCACATTCGCTTCCACAAACCCATTTGACAGAGGGCCACATTCACACAGATAGAACAGATGAATAATCATGTCCGAACCGGGAAGCCCAGATCACGGGGAAGACGAGCTGCTCCTATGCCAAGAAGTCGACAAGTTAGTTCTTTTTGGAGGGAGTTTTCAGAACACACAATTATGTATATTTCAGGAGCTACTGCGAATTTCGAAAGGAAATCTAGATTTTTCGATAATGGAAAACTTTTGAGACATTAATTAATTAAATTGTTTCATCAATTTGTTTATTTTAACAAATCTGTCCCTTGAGGCCTTTGGGTCGCTGTGGCCTGGTCGTAAGATCTTGACTTCTTTAAGAGGTTTCAGGTTCGAGACCCGATTTCGCCGACGAACTGTGTAAGCGGGTCTGGTGCATGTTAAATCCATCAGGAGCAAACGTTCACTCGCTGGTGTGGAAAGGGGGTGCCAGCTCAGGTGTCGTCTTCTGTCACCTGACTGTCATTCAAAATTACGTGATCCGTCCCCAAAATCGCCCTCGTGTTTCTTTAAAACGGGACGCTAATGTACTAAACTGAACTAAAAAATCAGTTAAGCCATTTCCATCTACGCCAAATTTGGGAAAATGCGATTATACATGTTGAAATTACAAAGGTGTTCCTCCTCCCCCTACCCCCGTTTTTTAAAGACTGCATGAACCTTTCTAATGGAAACCAGTCCCACAAAATCACAGCAGTACTATTAAAGAGGAAGCTGTCCAGTTCGTCTATTGACTGAATCTCGCAGCATTTTAACTGCACCTGATTTCAGGCGCCTTCTGAATAATGAGTTTTATTTTATACATAGAGACAGAAAAAGGAATGTTAGCTGGGACGCAACAAGGAGGGGATTACTCAATAGCATTTTTAATTTTTCCAGAGTTGAAGTTTTGATTATCAATTCGCAATATTTGAAGAGAATCGATCAATATTTTGCTTTGCCCTTTAACAATATTTAGATAGATATAATTATGTTGCTAGAAAAAAAAATTGTTTTTCAAGTCCATATTTTATGAAATATGTCCTGACGTTTTGTTGAAATAATTTAATGATTGAAAGAAAAGCCTATGGGAAATCGGCAAATCGATCTCTTTGTTCTGGGGCTAAAATCTCGATTTTCTTTCATATAAATTTATGCTCTCTCTCTCTGTTCATACATACATACATGCATGCACGCACGCACACTCACTCCCACACACACACACACATATGTACGATAAACAAATCATGACCAAATCGAAGATCAAACGAGGCTACTATATGACGTTACCGTAAAGACGTATAAGTGGCTATCTTACTAACTACTTACTAGTTAGTAATTTGAAATTTGCTCCAAGTGTTTAAATGAACAGGCCTCTGCTGAACATATTCTTCTGTGCCTTGGTCTCTCCGGGAGGGATCAGATGGAAAATCCACGTATGGTTCTGGACTTTTTGAAGATGTACGCACTCATGGACTTGGTCTAGCGCTGCTGACCTCGGGGACATGCAACAACAACAACAACAACCGTAAAGCAACTTCACATAGTAGAAAGGTACAAGTTACACTTGTTAATGTCGAAATCGGAGCTTGGCAGAAATTTCAAACCCTCTTGATGAATGTGTCAAATGCCTGAAATTTAGAAACAGTTGCTTAACTATATCAACATAAAAGCCACACTCTTTTCTGGAGATAGTAAAGCGTAACAACAGTAGAAACAATGCCCTAAAAATTAAATTATAGTAATGATGTTGTAAGACTTACAGTACAAAAATAGTTATACAATAAGAGTTATAACTCAGTAATAATTATACATCAATGTCACAAGACATACAGTATAACGATAGTTATTAAAAGTTATAATACAATAATAATTGTACAATACACAAAAAAAGTTAAACAAAAGAAAAATAGTGCGGCAAAGTTACTTTATTTCAACTGATACGTTCAGTAATAATATCAATGCTTGGTTTTTTTTACAACAGGATGCCTGATAAGATTTTTTAAGGTTTGTTGTTGCCAACCAAACGGCCAATCATAAATGCCAAAATCGATCTTATTTTACACATAGATTAACAAACATAGTTTTGAATAGATAAACAAATAATTCATATCTCTGTTTTAAATATTTATCAATGGTATTAATTATGGTAATGGCACTTATTAGAGTTGGTATTAATTAGTCACATAATGAATGTAATCGGTTAATTGACAAAGCATGATAATGAAAAGAAAGAGTTAAATGGAAAGCAATTGTCTGAAAATTCTTAATTTAATGAAAGTTGATCACTGGCGATTTAGCTGGTGAATATCGAAAATAATCAGAAGCATACAGGGTGATTCAAAATGAATATAACGATTGCAAACGGCTAAAACTATTTAATGAAAAATAATTTATCGGTAAGATTAACCCAGAATATAGACTGAACTTCAAAATTTCTTTACGTAATTCGCAGGTGCAGTGAAGCGGTAGCTTACTCATGCAGGAGTGGAAAATTCGCAATAAGAAACTTGTTCAATGTGGGCATATCGTTAGTGAAAATGGCTCTTCCGGATTTGACACCTTGCGATTTTTATCTATGAGGTTATGTAAAAAACAGGGTATATATATGGGCTTCCGATGACCAGAACAATGGAAATCTCTCCAACACTTTCTCACTTATTCTTTCATAAATTTGCCGTGCCAGAGAATGTCTTGCATGGAATGGCTCATAAAAGTTGCAGTACATAAATTATCGGCGTGAATTTAGCATTTTTACTTATTCTGTCGTGCCATCCTTGGTGAGGTTTTCGGAGATTACTTCCCTCTCATTCTATTGATGGAATACAAATTGTGCTTACTGCTCAGCAACGGATTGTAAAACCCTCCACACTTTTACGTATGCGTTAGGAGGGGTTTAATTCGTCAAATTAAGGGCGAAAGGAAATATGAAAGTAGGAGATGTTTACATTTACTAGTATCTAATAGGGGAAATTTAAGATCAAAGGGAATACTGGAAATTCGTTGACGAACATTATACATTTATAATGCACTTGCCATGTCCGTGACAGCAGACATGCTTCAGAATATATGGTGTGAAATGGACCACAGCCTAGATATTGTCCGTATAACCACAGAAAGTGACATAGAGCATTTATGGTGTAATTAATCAAAATTTTGTTCCCTCTTCCTTACGTGTTAAATCCTTTTTCATTAAATAGTCATAGCCGTTTTTAATTGTTATATTCATTTTGAATTACCCTGTATTTAATACAGCATTAATAGTGTTCACTTAATAAATGTCTTTTTTTATTCCAAACTATAAAAGGTTCTCCGAATGTATAAGCTCCAAAATATGAGAAATCGGACGATTTTTTGAGTTATTATACTTTAGCAGAAATAACCAAGTGACATGTATTCAAAACAAGTTGTGAGCAATGTTATGAAAATGGTAATCATGAGAGCAATGCGATGAAAATAATAGTCATGAAGACAAAACCAATGGAAGTGGTCTTAACAAAATTTTCTCGCGTGTGGCCAAATAATAATGATAATAAAAACACTTCCTCTTACATAAAATTGTGGATTTTTACAAATGCCATGCATAATAATTCCTAAATATTAATCTTTGGCATGATTTTATAATTTTTACAGAATTTGTCATGTGATCCTTAGCATTGATTCCGGATATGTGGTTAATAATACTCTCAATAGCATTTCTTCTTTAGGCACATTTTTTGAAACCGTTGGAAAGCAAAGTATAACACAGAACTACAATTGTTTTTCCAAAAAATCAGATTACAAATTGCCATTTCGATTTATTTGTTTATGAAAATGCAGGCCTGTAGATAGTCAACACTTGACGGGTTTAATTATACCTTTAGATAGTAAACTAATTGTAACTAACTAAACTAATAATAACATGTTGAATCTATAAGCCAAAAATTTCCCCTCATCTTTTCAGAGTTAAATTATATTCGAATAGACAGACTTCTAAATAGATTTCCCTTAAAATTTTGATAAAAATCGACTTATTTATTGAAAATGCCATCTCGCAGCTGTTTTGAACTACCAAACTCAGGCAGGCGATTAAATAGATTAAAAATTTCGCTCTCTCTCTCTTTTTAAATTCTGCAGCATGGAAATTCATTGAAATTTGGTGAATCACAATTCTTTCTTTAAACTAATAATTAGTGCATAAATTACACGCACTCAGTTAAAATATTTATTCATTTAATTAGGTTGTGTCCTATCAAAAATAATTCACAAAACTTTCAGCATCTACTGGATATTTATTAAGAGTGGAGCATCTATCACATCCGTACAACAACTGCAAATGGTTCTAAAAAAAAACTTTTTTTACAAGTATAGTTTGGTTTACAGTTAACATTACACAGTTAAAAAGATATAAAAGTAAAAATACAAAAACTGAAATATAAATTATGAAAATCATTATAAAAATTAACAATAATTAAAAGCTTTTAAATGAAATAAATGTAACATTTTTTTAGTTTATGAAATAAAATTTATTCGATTTTATTACGAGCAGGTCAAACATGATTCAGCTGATTTGCTGAAAGCAGCCATCAAATGGTCAAAATAACAATTGCTGTTGTCCTAACACACTTCTCATATGAGAAAATAAAAAAGTCCCTGCACAGAATGTCAAAGGGATTTATTGATATTGATCTCTCGATACTGGTCTTGGAAGGCTTCTTTATGGGATATGCTTATTTACTGTCAGGAAATAAAATTTCATTGATAATTTCTATTCTATTTACGGCGGCATTTCGCTGATTGGAATGTTTTTAAAGTCATATAATCCAACTTTTTATCCAAGTTTTTTGGATATTTTTTATTAAAATATTTTTAAAAAAATTTACATGTTTACTTGATCGTTTGCCTGATTATCTCAAGTTTTCTCGGGTTCATGTATATTGCAGTTAATTATTACTCCGAGAAAATTCGGGCGAAGTAGAATTTGCCAGTATGATTCAAAGGCAGATATTTAACTTTTTTTCATTCGCCCGAGATAATTCGAGAAGTAAACTATATTTAAACTAAATGCTTTTACACCCATAACAAAATTGAAAATTCAACTGAAAGTCAACATATTTTGTCTTGTTTCGTTTCCTTGTGTTTAACAATAATAATAAAAAAATGTGATGATTTTTTGCGACTTTTTTCAAAAAAATGTGCAAAAGAAGCGGTTAATTATATGAGCTAAAAATTATTCCTGTTTCTTAATTGTTTCAATTATTTAAATTTTTTAATTTTATTTTTAATGACTTATAATTTTTAAATAAATTTATTTCCTTAAAAAACATTGGAAGTTTTATGAATATTTAGTAAGAACTAAATTGAAAATAATAATAATAATAAAAACTTTGAGAAGTTTGGAAATTTCATCCAGTTTCTATCGAATTTCAAAATATTTTTTTCCCTTCTTTGCCATAAATTTTGGTAGCCATAAAATTTTCTGAAGAAAAAGTTATAAAATTCTTCTTGTTGAATGGAAATATCTATAAGAGTAATCTCATGAAAATTTTATCATCTCAAAACATTGAATGCATTGAAATAAAATGTTTGTATAAAAATATCATCAAAGTAGCAATAAAATGTTTAGAATAACTTTTACGAAACAAATAAATTTGTTTTAAATCTTCAAAATTAAAAAAAAAATCCTTTTCGGTGAAGAAAAATAATGATTCAACCGAATCGATAAATTCGAGACAGAATCTCATTACGAAATTGTTTCAGAAGAATAAGAAAGTTTACATGTTAACTTAACTCATTCTAAAATTGCTTACATTATGTAAACATATTTACATATTGGACTAAACTTTCTTATAATGCACTGTTGATAAATTTCACTCTTTTTTGAACAACTTTGTTGACATTAGTAACGAACATTTGAATTTTAACTTTTTTATCTTAAAACACATAATGATAGACTTGAATTCGTAATGCTGTAAATAAGCAATTTCAGTTAAAGCTCCGTTGCTCCATATGTAAAGCTGTAGACCGAAATTTATTTTAAGGAAAAACTTTATACGATAACTTATTGTTTAATAAAAATATGTTCGCCTTGACAGAATTATTTATTTATTTATTACCATTCATGATATTTGTTAACTTTACGATATGGTTTTTTATTGCTTACCTCTGCTTTCTCTAATTATTTTCTACGATCTTTGGTTATATGTTTGGTCATAGTAGATATACGCTATGGAATCTACCAATTTTCAACTGAAAATAAAGTAAATCGAAAGTAATACTATTCCCGACATTATGAGAATGCTTGTAAATTAGATACAGGGTGATCCGCAAATAAGCCCTGATTTCAAAATTAAATATCTCTACATCAAAGATCGATAGAATTATGCGGTAAACTGTACTTTTATTAGCAAAACTGTAAAAATGCTGTTCAAAAGTTTACAAAATTTAGTTACGAAAATCGTTAACAGATGGCGCTCTAATCACAATGCCCATTGACGCTTTCAGTGTGACGTCAAAAAGGAAAAATGACTCCCGATTTGACTCCTTGTAACTTCTTTCTGTGGGGAGCATTGAAAGACACTGTCTATAGAAACAATCCCTCCACTCTAGATGAGCTTGAATCGTTGATTGGTGTTGCATGTGATTCCATTTCCGTTGTGACACTGCACGACGAGATGTCAAATTTCATAGTTCGATTACGCCACCTCATTGTCTCAAATGGTGATTTTGAAAAAAATGTATTTTGATTGCGAAAACAGCATCACTTTATTGTTTTATTATTTTTTTTAAAGATTCCTTTTAGACAGAGTTTTCAGCGCAGAGCTCCATCTGTTAATGAGTAACTAAACTTTCTAACTTTCGTACACTATTTTTACAATTTTGCTAATAAACGTAAAGTTTTCCGTATAATTCTATCGATCTTTTTTGTAGAGATATTTAATTTTGAAATCAAGGCTTATTCGCTGATCACCCTGTACCATGAAAATACTTGTTACTTAAAATGACAACATACATTGTATTAGAATCGATCATCAAGGGATTATGCTGTCATATAATCCCTTTCCTTTCTAAAAAACGAGATGCTTATCACGTTTCGTTTACGAACCCTCCCTAGGGGAGGGTTCGTAAATTAAACGTGTCAGAAGTAAACCGATTGTTCCTCAATCTCTTCAAGTCAAAGTGCTAAAAGTGTAGCATTCACTCAAATAATCTTAATTTATTGCTACCCACTAAAATTGCCTGTAGTGGTCACTTCTAAACTTTCTCGCACTCTCTAACTATTGGAGTATTTCTCCTAACAAAAATTAGCAAAAATTATCCAATTAAAAACATATTCTTTTTAATGAAAAAATAAAGACATGAAGATTCTGCATCTTGCAGAATAATACAGCCACGGCTTGTTTACAATATTGGAAAAAAAAATCCAATGACAGTTCATTCGGAAGTAGAACATACTTCCGGTTACAAATTAATTATCCAATAATATTGCTCATCTGTGGCCGACGTCTTCTTGATTTACATATGCAATTGGTATGCCATTCAATTCAAACAAGACTTTGCATCTTGAGTAAGTGAGTTGTTCATTAATTGAAGTGAATATAGTATTTTTACTGTATCTATGGTGATAATATATATTTTGAATATTTTTTTCCAATCAATTGTAATCAAAATTTGACATCAAACTACTATTTTAGTAACTAGGTAACATACCCACTTTTAGTAATTTAAGTCATTGCGTTTATTAATTACTAGTCGCCGATGGCGACCAGCTGGTTCGCCATGAGTAATGCGTTCTAAAATTTTCAATTAAGTCACATATTCATTAGCCTTAAAGTAATTCCGGGCATTGGTTGGCCTGAAATTAATCTTTTCTTCAAGATGATGGACGAAAAGTTCTAAAATAACACGTTTTCCTAATAATATTCTTTAATTTTATAAATCAGTCAATTTTAATTATTGATTTAGAAGACTGATTGATGTAGCAACTTTTATTTAAAATATTAATAAAAATATTTTGTAAAATATGGCTCACGGAGCATACTATGAAGAAATCTAAAACTCCTTATTCATAAATGCATTTTTTGACTCGAGCTACATAAAATGTAATTATTTACTTCATTTAGATCAAATTAATAGTATTAAACAATATTTATTCTTATTAATAATATTTTACAAATTGGCCATTGGACCGGAATTTGAATGCATATTCTGTATAAATAAAGATAATTTATTGAATTAAGGATTTAGATATTGCAAACGATTATAGAAGCTTGGCTTTTTCATTTATTCTTTTAGAAACTATCACATTTTATGATGTAAAAAAATTATTGAATTAATGATACAGATATTGCAAACGATTACATAAATATGCCATTAAATCGGGATTTCAATGCACATCCTGTCTAAATTCAATCAGGTTTACCATAAAAAATGAAGATTTGTTGAATTAATTATTTAGATAATGCAAACAATTATAGAAATCTTTGCTTTGTATTTATTTTTTTAGAAAATATCACATTTTATATTTCTTTTATTTTATCCAGTCACGTGCTAAAAGTTGCATTTCTTTAGATTTGATTTGCGATGATAGTTTTATAAAAATTTGAACTTCCGTCATTGTTTTCTTTTATTTCATCCAGTCACGTGCTTCAATTATTTCTTTCAACATGGTTCAATTATTTTTTTAAAAATTCGTTAAAAATAGAAGCTTAAGTTGTACATTAAAACATTGATGCCATTAGAAAGCTAATTTTTTAATCTTTAAATTGATGCAAAAATCATGTTTTAATATTTTTGGAAGCTATAGCGGAAAAACGTCGAAATTTCGCTTAAATTTTAATTAATTCAAATTCTAATTAAAAATTCGAAAAAAGGGCTCCGAGGTGCAAATTCCCGACCTCCAAGGTATACATGTACCAAATTTGGTAGCTGTAGGTACAACGGTCTGGCCTGTAGAGCGCCAACACACACACACACACATTGAGCTTTATTATAAGTATAGATTATGTGAAAATACAGAAAAACAGAGGATTACCGTTGGATGAATTAAGTGAAAAATTCGATTAGTATGTATGTTTGAGATACTAAATTTGTATAGAAAATATTTTTGGTCTTCAATTTATAGTTTTTGGTAAATCTCTCACATAATTCTCGAAAGTTTTTTTTATACGATTTATCCTTGGCATGTAGCTATTAAAATTCAAAAATTAATTTTTAGATGTTTTTTTTCAATCAATTGAAACTAAAATTTCACACAATTTCAAATTTTTAGTTATAAAATTACATACCAATTGTCATATAATTATGTTATTGCGTCTGTGAGTTATCGCTTTTTTATGCCTGTGAATGTACAATCTGAAGTCACTCCCTTCATGGATTTGTTAAAATATGATGAGTATCTACTCTTTAAATCTTAAATCTATATTATGTACCAAGTTTTATTCTCCTAGTTCTTTTCGTTTTGCTATTATCGCCTTAACTTATATGCGGGCAGCCAGATAGATTTCCTCCGAACTGATTTCACACAAAATTTGATAGAAATATATAGATTAGCTGAAAAACCCATAGTATACTAAATTTCATATATCTAGCACAAAGTGTTCTTAGTTATCTTTGTTACAGAGAGATAGACTTAATACCAAGAAATATGTATTTAGCTCTCAAAGAGGTTTCAAAACGTGGAGATTCAGCAAAATATTGAGTTCGAAGTTTTTGACCATTACAATACTGTTACAAATCTCTAATTTTGCTTCCCAGCGCTAATAGTGCCAAGAAAGACAATAATAGTGTCTAATAAGATTTGCAGTAATCTGTATTGGATGGTCTCGAATATCGCGTCTGTGATCCCATAGCTTAGAACGAATTTGGTGACGTTAGCTACAATCCCTAGCTAATATCCGAAACATCGAGAATTTTCCCGATCCAAACATTAGTAACCCAGATATGCCCTCTCAGATTAGTCCAGAAATTTTTATCTCCTCCTCCCGGAACTATAAAAGGCCAGCAATCTCAAGCTGGAGCAGTCCTCAACTGCGTCACCGGTATTAGTAGTAGCCCTGACGAGTGGTCTGGAATAGGGCATCGTGGAGTAGTTCTGAAATGAGAAGTCGTCATGAATTGAATGGTCTCGAATAGTAGTCGGAGTCGTCTGGATAATACCGAAGTAACGGTGGAGTGCTGAATCGCTGCATGCCGTATACTGTTGTGTGAAGTAGTGAGTCGTCAGTTAAAGCGAAAAGAGACAAAGGAGTAGTTCAGCCGTCTGGAGAGACCGTAGAGCAAGGCTCCGATGACGCCCTCTCCTGCTGAATCCTGTCTAACAGCTTTGTGTACCGTGGACGTTATAATTATTGTGGGCTATTGTCGATGTTGTGTACTGCTGTGTGTTCGTTTAACTGTATATATTTGTCGTCTGTAAATATTTGTCCTCTTTGTGCTGTCTTGTCCTTCGTGTAAATAGACGTATTCGTTACTTTCTTCTACTTAAGGACTGATTGATTGTGTTTATCTCATACCACACACTTATTATACTATAAACTTACCCGATGGATTGGAAATCTGTAAAAATACACTTTTGGAAAAATGTTGGAATATAGGAATGGGGACTTTTTCATGCGATTCTACTTTATGGCACTTTTGTGGAAAGCTTCATATGAAAGTAACGAGAAAACATTATCAAAAATGTAAATGACATGATAGAAAACATGTAATGTCTTTCTTCCCTTTGGCTGTTGAATTTGATATAAATCTATAATTTTAATGGCGAAACTACTTGCAAATTTCTTTTTGCATAACTAGAGGGCCGAGATAGTCTTGTTGGTAGAGCGTTGGACTCACATCCTTTAGGTTGTGAGTTCGAACCTCGCCGGTCGAGGAATCTCAGCGTGTGTGGTGACTGACGAGCGTGTAAATATGTCTTGTCAATCTCAACTCCCTTTTTTCCCTCTTCAATTTCCGAAACCAGAATAATTTTAGATAACTGAAAAATGCAATAAAAGTTTTGAAGTCTTGGAGGTCTCAATGTTGTGGGGATCGTAAGATCCTCTGTTTGATAATTCGACGCTAATTTGTATTCGTTATTTTATAGAAAGTGACAAAAATTTAACGTAAGAAATTTAGTTGTAAAACTTAGATTTGAAATAAAGTGATATCTTACACATCCCTCTAATACTTTATAATATACATTGAAAGCATGAGGAATGACCATAAAAGTATACAAATATTGTTTACTTCTTCACAATCGTTATCAGGATGAGAAATGAAAAGTCAATGCTTTGGAATTATCTGAAAATTCAGCCTGGAATTGTTCTTAGCTCAGTATTTACACAGGATTAGCAACGTGAAAGGTAAGAATACAGTAAACTTAAGTGCTTCCCCCTGGTACACAGTATGACGCGGTCAATGTAAATCTTCTTTGAGCTAGCAAAAGAATCAAGCATGCATAGAAGTCTTTCTATTTTAGTTGATTGATTTTAAAATGTGACATAATTTTACATGTTGGATATCAGTGTCTCATATTAAATAGAACAAAGTAATACAAGTCTTGATCAAATCATAAACTGGTTAGAAAAACATTAAATTTTCAAATTTTGATCTATTATTCCTTTATTTCACAAAATTGAAAGTCTCATTTTTGGTTTCTCACATACACTGGGGTGCCAGAAAAACTGATACTCCAATCTAACATCGTATAGAGACCCCCACGAGAGCATTTTTATGAAGGCGAATAACAACAATAAAAAAATTATTATCGTGTTTTTTTATCTGTAACATGTGTAACAAATGGTGCATAATATGTAGCAAGCCTAGAAAACTCCACATAAAATCTCTCGGAGGAGAGAGTCAAGACAACCCTTCTCCTAGTACATGAGTCGAATTCTCATTTTCTGATAAAAAATGTGTAAACATCAACATTGAGACCACATGATAATTACATAATTGGTGATTAGCTCCGTAAAGGAAGAGCATGTGATTCACTGAATTCTTAACAACTTATATCAGAAAACATGAAGGGAAGTTTCTGGGAGACCACTTTTGCTGGCTATAGTAGTTGCAAGAAATCATATTTGAAAACGTGTATAGTATTATAGCACTGCATGAACGCGAATCAAGTGAAATAAAATGTTACAGGCAAAAATAAGCACCTCAGTTTTCTGTATGTCTTTTCAAATATTTTACCACTATTTGATACAGCTTCATCAATTTTGATGAAGCTATAATCAATGATACCAAATCCTCAAAAATTTTTTTTGAAAGTTTTGAGGATTTGGGATTACAAAATTTGATTTATCCAAAGAACCTCTGTGTGTGTAGAGCTGCTGCATATATATTTCTTATCATCGGTCAAAAAACACTCTTAAGGAAGGTGGGGAAACTAGGAAAATGAAATGCCAATTCAAGTGTGTTTCTCATCACTCAAATTAAGGGCTTGTCTCTATCAACTTCCATGCAGCATTATGTAACTTCCATATATAATTCTACCATAAATAAGCTCTCGTCTTGGCTTAGGGGTAGCACGTCTTCCTTGTGATGTGGGAGTCTCTGGTTCTAGTTCTGGTTCGTGCATGCTTGTTCTTCTTCATTGTTCTATCTGTGAGGTGTGTGAATGTGCAGCTCCCTCTATAAAAAAGGGTTGTGCAAGTGAATGCGACGCATGAAGTAGCTAAGTCGTATTTTTGATTCTTGTTGGTGTTACTGAAAAAAAAAACAAGAGATTCTAATTCAGCTTAAATCGCTGACCGATAACTGCCAACTGGCTGGTAAAATGCCATAAGTCACAAGACACAATTGAAATCAAATATCGCACTGGTATAATGCGGAAGCTAAAAGAACGGCTTGCCAATTCAATTTTTTTTCTCATCATGACAGTTTAAAATCAAACATTCGCCTCCATTAACTATTGAATAAATTATAAACTGAATATTAATATATTCTATTTCAAATCAAACAAATCAATTGTATTAAGAAATATTGCTAATCAAAACAACTATTGCAATTTTCAAAATAATAAATATTCTGAAATTAAAATGTTCCTGATATGTTAAATAATTATAATAATGTTAATGAATATTAAGTAGCACACCGATATCATTCATTTCATACAGATTTCCATTTGTTATTTATAAATGTATTAAATTATAGACGCACTTTTATTTGTAGGGTATATACTCTTTTAATTGATAGCTGAATTAATAGATTGAGAATTTTCTATACTCAAAAACTTTATTCTTATATAAAATTAAATACAGCTCAGTCCTCAAAATATTTGATGTTTGTAAAACTAATTTAACAATAATAATAATTATAATGAATCAAAATTACATTTGCTATTTATAAACAACTGCAGCTTATACTTACTTGATTGAATTTTGTATACTCATTGAAATTGCAGATCCCTCAATTGATATATATAGTATTGTTTTAAAAAACAGTTTTTGCTCTTTTAAAAATATTTGATATATTTAAAATAAATCTTCATATACATAAGCCGAAAATAATAACTATAATTATGAATCAAAACTTTATTTATTATTAAGGCATAAACTCTACCATAAAGCATCTTTATTTACAGGAAATCCATAAACTCTCTGACTTGACACCCGCCAAAACACGAGCATTGAGAAAAAAAGTGGACTAAGCCTTTCTTCTTTTATTCTTTCTTTTTTCCGAATTAGTTCCACAAGTCATAAAAAAATACCCCCAGAGCCCGGAAAAAAATTCCTAGATGTCGCCAAAGCGACATTTCAACGCACTGTGTTGCCTTTCCCCTCCCCTCTTTTGCCCTAAATGTACACAATTTGGTCGTCATAGCTACGCACTTCGCTTTCGGTTGTGTACGTGTCCCCCATTGTGATGTTATGAATATTAAGCATATTAGTGACATGCAATCTGGCAACAACTCTCTCGCGTCGAGTGGAGTGAAGAAGTACACTTTCTGCTTCTCCTTCGGCCAGACGATTGTTTTCTTGTTGCCACCGAATCGATTAGTGTCGGGATTGATTGGATTTTGATCGTTCCCGTGTCGATCCTGAGGTGATTGGAGTATCTTATGTGTCGGAATTGTTTGGATTTATTTATCTGCGATTTATCTAAAACTTGCCTTTTTGGGAAATAAGGATTCAATTTATATTTACAAAGAGACGACAAAAACGGAATTAGCAGGTGAGTTGTACTGAAATGTTTTTTAAAAATTTTAAAATCAATTAAATCAGATATCTTAACATTGACAGACGATATTGTTTTCCCGTTTAAAAATGCTGAGTTTTATTTTGAAGTAAATCTAAAAAAGCGAAGATGAGTATTTATGTCATAATCAATATATATTTTCAAGGTTGATAAATAATTAAAAATTTAGAGAATTTATTATTATTAATTTTCATTTTTTAAAAACACACAAAAATATGGTTAAAACTGAATGAGACTAAACCATTTTTTTTATAATTTTGTAAGAATATTAATAATGTAAAAATGATATTTTCAGCAAAAAGTAATTTCAATTTTATTTTAAAGTTTTTACTAATTTTTGTTTGAAAATGAAATTAATCAAATGAAATTCGACTGTAATATTAATGAATAACTGGCAACTTACGTTTAGAAATGTAACACTTAATTAAATATTTAAACCTAAAATGTACAAAAGCCAAGCGAAATAATTATCTATTCATTAAACCTAAAATTTTACACCTGAGTATTTGAACAAATTATAGCAAACAATTTACTGCAAGTCGTCATATTTTTTATTTATTTATTTCATATTCCGTCCTTTTTAACAATTAATCTAAAACGAAAGTGAATACTTATGTCATCATCAAATATATTTTCAAGGTTGCTAAATAATTAAAAATGTAGCAATTTATTATTACTTTTCAACTTTCAGAAAAGTAGTTAAAGCTGAACGTGACAAAACGATTGAGAGTTTTTTTTTTTTTTTTTTGATTCTGTGAGAATATTAATATTTTAAATTATATTATGAGCAAAATTTTACCTATGTTTGTTTGAAAATGAAATTAATCCTATTAAATTCGATTGTAATATTAATTAATATTGGGTAATTTAAGTTTAAAAATATAACTCTTAATCAAATATTTAAATGTAAAATCTACAAGCTGAGAACGAAATTATCATTCATTCATTCAAACCTAAAATCTTACTCACGAATATTCGAACAAATTATAGCAAACAACTTTCTACAAATTGACATATTTCTTGATGCATTCCATATTTCTTTTTTCTTTAAAATTATCTATAGTGAAGTTGTCATCATTAAATATATTTCCAGGTTGATAAATAATTAAAAATGTAGGAATTTATTATTATGTTTTAAACTCCAGAAGGCATTAAAAAAGTTGTAAAGCTGAATGTGACAAAACGGTTGAACTTTTTGATTATACGGGAATACTAATATTTAAAAATGATATAATAAGCAAAAATCAATTTAAATTTTTAAAAAAATTTTAATTTATGGTTGCTTGAAAATAAAATTAATCAAATTAAATTCGATCGCAGTATTAATTAGTAATAGGCCTTAATTTTTGAAATCTCCACTCATTTAATATGATTATTGTTAAAAACAATCTATTTTCCTATGTCTATAGAAAAAAAAATATGTTGATTTGTAAAACTGTTTGCTATAATTTGTACAAATATTCATGAGTAAAATTTTGGATTACGCTTAATACTTAATTATTAATTTTATTATTCTTAACTATTTGATTAAGTGTTATATTTTTAAACACAAATTGTTGATTAAATTAATATTGCAATCAAATTTAATTTGTTAGCTTAATTTTCAAATAACGATAATTAAAAAGTTAAAAAAAAAATTACAAACGCAAAGCGAAATCATTATTCATTCATCTTAACATAAAATCTCATTCACGAATATTCGAACAAATTATAGCATAATTCTCTTTCCGCATTCATAGAAAATATAGAGTATTGTTAACAATAACCACAATAAATGAGCAGAACTTCCAAACATGAAAGCAATTTTTTTATGTTTTATAACCAAAATGTAAATTAAGCTATTTTTTTTCAAAGAAAACTAATTTCAAAAATATTTTATCAAACATAAGATAATCTTAATGAAGTCAAGTTAAGGCTGACAGAAATAAGAGAAAATAGAAATTCATGAATAACTGCCAATAATAATAAATTATAATTAGTAAATAATTATACCTTTAGCTAATAACAGATAATAAATAATAATTTAGAGCGATAAAAAGATAACTATATGTCCATTCTATACAGATTTATCGGGGACAGAAAAACGATTTGTAAAAGTTATCGTAATGACATTAAAAGTTATGAATACTTTTTAAAACTTTTTCAAATAATTGCACATTGTTGTGATTTAAAAACATGAATGATGTTTGTGCAATAACTAAACAATAAAAAGCTATTTAGAGTGCTATCAGCTGCCTTTGACGACCAGCTAATTAATTCCTTGGGAATATTGGTTGGGTTTGATTTGAATTAAATTCTCTTATGCGTAATTTTAATGCTCATAATTCTATCAGTAATTCGTTGAGTAATTCTTAAGAGTCAAATTCTGACAATATTATTTTAATATTCTTGCATATGTATTTATTGAATCAATGAGCCTTTTTAACTGAGACAGGAGCATTGTCATTGCATTGATAGTAAGAATCTATCTAGATAATCTTTCTTCTAATTTCGTGCTGTCTTTCGATGGTTTTATAAGCATTTTATATAAATAAACAGTGTCTTTTTTATTTATATAACCAAAGAAGACAATAAAATTAAAAATTTGAAGAAAATGCTTTGAAATTTATTCTAACATTGAAATGTATGGCTGAAAATTATAAAAAATATTCATTTTTAATTGTTAAAATCAGGAAATATTCGAGCGATCTGCAAACTGTAATAGTTAAAATCATATTTGATTGAATTACAAAATAATGTAAAGATCATTTTTCCTCAATATTATTAAAAAAAAATCCGAGCATTACGATGTTTCGTAAAGCAACCGAAATCCTTTAATGACAAGCTACTTTTGTTGGAATTTGAAAAAAAAAAATGATGTGAAGATCATTTTTGTTAAAATGTGACAAAAAATGATGTAAAGATCGTTTTTCCTCAATATTATATTTGGAAATTATTGTGGTAAATGCATAGAGCTGGGGGACAAATGCCCAAGTTTTTTTTTAAATTTTTATTCTTATAAATTTTAAAGAAAAAAAAAAGGCCTCTTTAAGATGCTTATTTTAACTCTCCAATGAATATTTGCTTAAAGATTCACTCTAGATCAGACGGTCTGTCTTATCTGAGCTCCAAAACACACACACACGTACGAGCGCGCATTTTAATTTAGTAATTATTGTAGAGTCATTATGAACAATTTCATATTAAGGTATCCGACTACGTTAAAAACACTGCTTATTGATCACAATGGCGAATTATTATTATTATTTCTTGTAGTTTAGATTTTTCTTTCTTTCTAAGACAGTTTGTTTTTTCTAGGAAAAAAAAGGCTGACTTATTAATCAGGATCACATATTTTTTCAGTTAAACGTCCTCTTTAACGTCCACGTTCTCAAAATGTCAATTTTCTTGAAAATTCACCACCGTTAACATGATGTCTCAAAAACTAATAGAGATATTTACATAAAAATTTCAGCTCGTGTTTTAAATAATATGGGCAATGAAATGAACCAAAACTTTTATCGTTGGTGAAACACTTTTTCATTTATAGAGGTTTTTAGAAAAATGAAGTTGTAAATTTATGGAAAGAATGATTTACCCATGACTTTTTTGCATCTCAAGATTTTTCTTAGATATTTTCTCATTTCATTCATCATTATATTCTATAACTTGTGTAAAAAGAAAAATAGGATTGCTGAATTACCCTTTTGTGTAGAGTTTTAATGGTTTTGGTAAAATTTTAGTAAAGTTTACTACAAATTTTCCTATTTCTCAAATTATATTCTGTTTTTAAAAAAACTTTTTTATATTTATAGTGTTTATAATTGAAATACTCCTAAAAACCTTAAATAGTTTTTAAAAAATTCTATTTTTCAAAATATTTCCTTCAAACATAGTCTTATATCTTAATCGTAAAACAAATACTTGAATTTTTAATTAATTAGAAACGAGCACATTATAAAGAAACACGAATATTAAATACCAAGCGTTATTTTGAAAAATCCTGTAATGACAAGCTATTTTTGTTTTGTTAATCGATTTGGTGACATTTAATCCATGGAAAGCAAATCTACTTTCATCAAATAGAATAAGCTGAAGCCACTACTGGGCAAATCACAGCAGTAGATTCAGTTTCAAAGGAATATAGTAAATTAGATATAAATCTGAATGTTTTACATTTTTTACATAAATCAATGTCTTTTGCAATTAGATTACATTAATTGACTGATTTTAGAGCAATTTATACTTTTCGCATTTCTAATTTATAGAATTTATCACACACATATAAACACTTACACACGCGCGCACACAGTTCGCAATTTTTTTTCTTTTATCTGAGGTTCCGTTCATTCCTGAAATTTTAAATGAGAAATGTACCTTATAGAAATTTGAATAATATTCTGACTTAAAATTGCTCTTACAAAACATAAGCGTTTATAAAACATTAATTGTTTGATATAAAAATGTGAAAAGAACAGATCATAGTGTTTAAATATTAATTCAAACGTCAACTTAGTGACCTTTAGGAATACCGTTTCATAAATTATATTCTGAGCGATTCCGTTTTAAATGAAATTTTTTAAAAGAAAAGAAGCATTAAATTTCTAAATACATTTTTGATTAATCTAAGATGTTTTTGATGTTTATAGTTTGTAATAATGATATAGAAAGGAAAAAAAATTTAATTTAATAAAAACGAACGCATTGTTTTCTCAAGACAACAAGAAACAATAAATTAACTAAATGAATCATAAAACTGGAAAATAGAGAAAAGCAGTGTCTCTCTCTCTTTTCCTGTCTCATTGGATATTTCTTTTTCCCTTTCATTTAGCTCTTTTTGATTAGCTTACA
The DNA here is from genome assembly GCA_026543055.1 of Argiope trifasciata. Taxonomy (NCBI): domain Eukaryota; kingdom Metazoa; phylum Arthropoda; class Arachnida; order Araneae; family Araneidae; genus Argiope; species Argiope trifasciata. Next base: position 4,903,009 of record JAPMOQ010055483.1, on the reverse strand, counting down.
ATTTGATTTAGCGCTACAGTATACTACAATGCAAATCATGAAATAACTCTAAAATAGAGTAGCTGGTGAAAACTAGGGGAATCATAAAGAAAGCTATTTTTGTGTTAAGTGCCATCAAAAGTTGTTTTCAGTAAAAGGATAGTTTTTAGTGGAATACTTAATTATTTTTTAGATTCATTTATTAAAATTAAAATTCATAAATCAGAAATAATTTCAAAAATCTTTTTTTTCAAAAATCTTTTTTTTCAAAAATTCTACTTTTTGTCTACGTGAATTAGCTACTAATAGTACATAGTAATGTCGTAGATAGATAACTTTTATTACGCGAACTTTGCATCAAAAGTGCGTATGAATGTTATGCACTTAAATAAGAGAAATAATTTCCAACCTTAATTAATTAATTTCAAGGGAAACTGTAGTGGAATAGTTATAAGCCATATAACAACCTCAAGGCCGAGTGGAACTTTTGTCTTGTGGTCATGTTATCTGGCTACGAGCCCTAAGATTGCGAGTTCGGTCCTCGCTATCGCCAGTCGCGACATTTTTAGTTGTTTCTTAGATTCATTAATTAAAATTCATAAATCAGAAATAATTTCAAAATTTCTTTTTTTCTACGTGAATTAGCTACTAATAGTATATAGTAATGCCCTAGATAGATAATTTTTGGCATGTTGATTTTGCATCACAATGGAAAATGAATGTCATGCACTTGAGTAAGATAAATAATTTCCAACATTAATTGATTAATTTTAGGCTAAAATGAGAAATCGTGAAAGGATTAAGAAAAATAAGTCTTTGAAAGGAATACTTTGAACGAAATCCATGTTGCCGTTGATTACAGATTGCGATGATTTGCAAACACGATAAGCATAAAATTTTGGTTATTACCATGTGAGACATGATGTTGCTTCCGTTTGCGATTTTCAGAGCCTCAAAATGTGAAGGCAACAAATTGTTGAAGCCTCAAAATGCATAGGCAATAAATTGATGATTTATCCTTTTTTTTTATTTTTATTTTGGAGTTGGCTTTCATTGTATCGGTTTTGAATTCTTTATCGTCTGCTGTTCTAGTTTTCCCCTTGAAATCACAGTGTTACTGCAATTTAAAAATGATATTATAGACGGTTTTTTGAAAAGAAACCAAACAAAGGAAAATAATTATTTAATTGATAAAGACTGCTTGTCCAGGGATCATTTCAACTGATCAAAGTAAGGTTATTAGAAAATATGCAGAAAGTTATCACATTTGGCGATTCATCGCCAACTAAAGTTGCAGCTTTATTTCCAAACTATACATTCCCTGAATTCTTATGAATTGTCTTAATTGTTTTAAGTCATTAACCTGTTTAAACCAGTTTGAAAAAATCACGGGATTATCAGATTACGCATGCGACGATATTTAATTTTATATATATATATATATATATATAAATCCAAAAACTATTTCGGATTCGAACGAGACTAAAATTTAAAAAAACTAACATTGCATTAGTGTGCGCGAATGCAGCTACTACTAAAATATAGAAGAATCACATAAATTAGCAATATAAGAGAAAACGAAACTAATTAAGGAAACAGAACCAAAAATGGGTTTGGAAGATTT
>JAPMOQ010055483.1:4829602-4901006 GCA_026543055.1 Argiope trifasciata | reverse complement strand
CACACACACACACACACACACACACACACACACACACACATTGGGCTTTATTATAAGTATAGATATAGACAATTGAGAGTAAATATACATTTTTATCATTAATTTTTGATTCGACCATTTCTTTACAAGTTTTCATAGGAATTTTTATGAGTTTCAAATTCATTAAAATTTCAGGTGTTTATAATTATTAAATGAGTTTTTAAAAATTTTCTGTGTGTCATAACTTTTGAAAATTTCAATCACACAGATAGAATCTTAAAGTCGCGAAATAGCATTTCTTTTTGTATTTTACTGCTGGTTCATGTGTTGTCCCTTTTATAGCAGCCTGGAAATGATGGACGATATTTTTAAATACAAGGTTGGAAATTTAATAACGGCAATGATATAATTTTCTCTGATATAATACAGGTTTTTAAAACCTTTAATTCTGCGATGTAATTATCAGAGCTCTGGATAATCTTTTTCTGGCTAAACAGAATTAATGGGATGCCTGAATCAGTATCAGGTCTGCTGATGCTCAGGATGGCAATCATCCCTAGAGAAGGTAGGGAATACCATTCTCTACCTTCTGATTGATTTCTTCATCTCTGATTTAAATCGATCAGATAAACTCAAATGGATATGGTTAAATGATTATAATTCTCTCTAATATAATACAAACGTGTAGAAACCTATAGTCCTGCGACGTTACAATCAAAATTCTGTATTATTTGCTTCCAGTTACTCGAAATAGTGGGAATACCTGAGTCAGTATCCATTCTGCTGATGCTTAGAATTGAAAAATCAGTTGATTTAAAAATTTCTGGAGAAGGTAGTAAATACCACTAAATGATTTCTCTTTTTTAGAATAAAGTTGATCCGATAAGCTCAAATAGATATAGTTAGAAGAATATAATTCCCTTTGATAAAATACAGACTTGTAAAATCTATAGCTCCACGATGTAATTATCAGGATTCTGTATAATTTGTTTATGGTTAATAAGAATTAGTGGACTTCTTAAATTAATACAGTTCTGCTGATGTTGAAGATTGAACAATAAACTGGTTTAAGAATCTCTGGAGAAGATATGAATCCAACGAAATGACTCCGATATCTTCTCTAAACTATATCGGCTATGCCGTATAGTATCTGGATATTTCTGTAATTTTCATGCAATTCTGGGTAGGACAAATTCCATTTTTACAGAGCAAAACATTTTGTTTTGTATCATTATTTAACTGTTCTAGAGATCTCTAAATCGATATATATTTAATTCAAAACATGAGCAAAATGGATGCCTGATAATTATATCTAAAAGCTATAGGTATTACTATTTTCTATTTATTTTGCATTAGAAAGTAAGTGTAAGAGTACCATTATGAAATTTACAACCTTTGTATATTCTTTAATGAAATGAGATGAGTATATCTGAATAATTCAAGTAAATATAAGAATTTATACTGATAAATACAAGAATCGGTTAAGGATTCTCACTAAATCTTACTTCGGGGTAATAAACTATACAAAATGTTGACAATTACATCGAAAAATTTTAAACATTGCTTATATGTGTTTTTGTTGAATCATATGTAATTGTATTGTTGTCATTAAAAAGATTCTAATTCTTGTAATTCTCTTTAATAAAAATGAATATACACATACAATAAACATTGACTAGAATTGGTACTAATTCAGGATTCCCATCAATCCTTCCCTCTTGGTAATAAGCTATACAAAATGCCGATGATTACATCTAAAAACTATAAAAATTACTAATTGGTGTCTATTTTGCATTATATGTATTTGTACTGTTGTCATTGTTTAATTTCCAACTTTAGTAATTCTTTTTATTGAAACAAAAATTAGTATAAAATAATTTAAGTAAAGAAACATTTATCTTCTGCATTCATAAATTACACCAACATTTTCAAAGTAGATGGCAGGAATTAAATTGATTCCAAAATCAAGCCTTGTATTGGAATGGATAGATGTACGTATTTTGAATATTAACTGCATGCTAGAAGAAAAAAAAAACTAACTTACATGACGTATAGCAAGATTGGCATAATATATTTCATTTTGTACCAATCTTTCATTTGCTTATCAAGTAAGATCAACTTCCGCATTTTTACTAATGATGACATGATTCAATTCTTTTCAAACTGGTAGTGATTCAAGAAGTAGATGTGTTTAATCCAATAATGGGCAAAACTGTCAAAATTATTCTTCCATTGGTGGTCACTGATCCCAAGCTAAAAAACGATTTAACGCACGCTCTCCAAGTGCTTCATAATTTATCGTCATTATTATTTCTCTTTTTTTATAAAGCGTGTTTGGGGGAGCGAAACTTCTGCCACTATTTTTAGTACCCAGATGCGATTCACAAAATAATGTTCTCAGATGTTAATGGGAAACAAGGCCACTGGACATTGGTCACTGGAAGTTTCACTGAAAAAATAATGAAAATTAATAGTTTTCCTGAATATATAAAGGTTAGTCACCACAGAAATTTGAATCGCGATAACCTGGTAGGTTGGGCATTGGAATCGCATCTTTTAGGTGGTGTGTTGGAACCCCGCTGGGCGAAGAATCTCCGCGTGTGTGGTGACTGGTACACCTATAAATCTTTAGTGGTCCAAGTTCCCCATGTCGAGAGTAATACCACTGGGGCTATTGGTTCAAAGGTGATCGTTTTCTGATCCAGATCTAAATTGCGATCTGTGAATGAAATGTTTGAAGATAGTCCGCGCCGTAAAAAGGGTTGTGACGCTTGAGTAGCTTATTCGTTGTCTTGGTCCTACATGGCGCTACTGAAAAAACAAGACAAGCAAAAATTCGGATTAAATTGCAATGGCTGTTAGAAATCTATCAATACTTACATAACAATATAAATTTAAATGACCCACATAAGGAATGGCTGTATTTCTGTACATCTTATCAGATTTAGGTGAACTCTATTTCACATAATCATTTCTTGAAACAATTATTTTCTTTTCAATGCAATCAAAAAGAAAGAAAGTCTATTAAGAATACAGCAAAGAATTGAATGTATAAATGCAAAAGTAAAGAATAAGTTCTATATTTTTTGAAAATTCAAATTTTTTATCATGAATCTCAAGTGAAATCCTTTCTCTGTAACAGAACCTATTAATTTATCATTCATATAAAAATATTGCAAGCATTTCCTAAAGCAATGACTTTCTTATTAAAGCAATCAGAGAAAAAATAATCAATTTAGAGCACAATAAAGAATTGATGATGATGACGTCATGTTCGTGTTAACACGGAAAGGGGATGCAGTAGATTCCGAGGATAAAGACTCCTGAGCACTCAAAGGCAGAAATCTGTCTTCTAACTCAAATGAAAATGCCACATGTACACACATTCGCTTTCACAACCCCCTTTTTACAGGGGGGGGCTCATTCACACGTTTCACAGATAGAACTCAAAGGAAGAAAAGGCATGCTCTAACCAGGGCTCAAACCCGTAATGCCCAGATCACGAGGAAGACCCATTACTCTTATGCCAGGATGACGGCAAAATAAAGATTTGTAAGTATAGATACAAAAGTTTAGAGTAAGTGCTTTCTTTTTGTGAACTTTCATGTACTTATCAGGCTTCTAAGAGAAATTGTAATAAATAACTTCCATGTAACAGCGTCAATTAATTTATCAAACTTCTATTAATCCTAAAATATTGCAAACACTTTCTGTAACAATAAAGCTCTTATAAATTTAATCATTGATAGAAGTCATTGAAAATACATTTAAGTATTATAGGTGTAATTCAATAAAGTAATTAATAAATTAAAATTTTTAAATAGAATTTAAATATCTAATATATACCTAAAAGTATTCGACAGAAATTCGTTTCCATGCTAACCTGTTAAATATTTTGTTGCTGTGTCTAAGTTGACGAACTAACAATCGCTGGTTTCCTAGAACCAATTTTTCATAAGCGAGAATAAAAACCGAAACAAATATTCGTGGAATTATGGAAGCTTCTGATGATTTTGGGCACTTCTCCAAACACAATTTGGCTCTCTGACGGCTAAATGAAGGTGGTAGACTTTTTCCCTCTCTTCCCTTACCAAAGGTGAATAAACCCACCAATTGTTGAAAGCGGAGATAAGGATCCAAAAAAACTGAATGCTGTCCAAAAATCACGGATGTCCTTTTAAAAAGGCATACTAAGGAAAAGTATTTTTTGTACAATTGCATTTTCTTTGGGATTTCGTGATTTTTATACATTTTCACGCTTTCAAATGCTTTTGATAGTTTCATTACATGAATGGGTTTTATTGTAAATTACATTTCCTTTCATAAATTCAGACTGGTTTTTATGTGAAAAATTTAACTAGTTGTTACATATTTTGTAAAGTGTCATTTTTTAGTAAGAAGATGCTATTAAATTGGGCACTGTTCAAAAGAAAGATTCCCCTATGGTGATATTAGTTAGTAGCGTGTGATTAGGTGTTTTTTTACGATATCTTTCCAACATTTAGTATTATTACATTTAACCTTTTAAATATTAATATTTACAATAATTACCTGATTTACAGAATGTGTTGTGTTTCCAAAATAAATTCTAATGCTTTTTACAAGAGAAAAAAACAACAATAGAATTTTATTGACTCCATGTCTCTGATTGTGCGAGGAAATTCATACCTCCAGTTACTGATTAAGTAATGTTCTTTAATCCCCTTGGTTGACTTATCAAAAATTTTCTTAATGGAGTAATTCAAGCAATATTAAGCAATAATCCAATTAATATAAGTTAAAATTACCCGAGAATGAGCGGACATTTTTTTCTATTTTTTAAAAAACTCTGCATTGTCCAGAAAAATGGGCTTACACTATCTCGAAAAGTACTTTATAAACTTTAAAGATAGGCCGAGCATACAAGTTATTTCATCAATAGAAATGGAATGAAAAATATACAGGAAGCCTTAACTAGAGGAGTTTTGTCTATGAATTAAGTGTAAAAAAGGGGTTCTTCAGATAAAATGCGAATGAAAATATTACGGAATACAAATTTGCTGAACCACAATAAGATGCCGAATAATAGCAAGCAAAATGTGTTTCTCTTCACACGACAAGTTTTTTTTTAACCTTTAGATACCACAAAGTTTATGTACGCCAAAGGTTTGTGGTTATTTATTACGTTATACAAATTTACAATAACACAACAATTCAGTTGCAGAATGATAGCAAGGAAAATATGTGTTTTTTTTTTACATTTAGACACCATAAAGTCTAATTTCTCCAAAGGCCTGTTATTAATACTTATTGTGTCATACAAACTGACAAAAATGAAATAATTCAAATGCAGATTGATATTAAGCAAAATGTGTTTCCGTTTCAGATGATAAATTTTTTTGAACTTTTAGATACCATAAAATTTAAGTAGTCCAAAGATTTGTGACTAACATTGTGTCTTAATTAATGTTCATAATCTGCAATGCTGTTAACCACTGGTAATGCTGTTAACCACTCAGCTCGAATGCTGTGCTATTATAAATATTTTTTGAATCTGTTTTGCACTTTTATTTGAAAAATCGTGTTCTTTCATTTAATTCTCCAATAAAGATCTCCCTGTAACATCTACTCCTTTTGCATTTCCAATTCCAAATTTTGTAGCAAAAATAATATTTGACGAAATATTAAAATTTGCAAACGATATCTCGAGGCTCCCTTGTAAGTAATCTCTTTCTTTTGAAACGTAAAATATTGTTAATTTTCGCTATCTTAATTCTGTCACATAAATCAGCTTCACAAAACTCTTCAAAAGATAGAATAATTAAATTATTACTTTTTGTTCCAATTGTACACCATTTTAGAACAAAGAAAATTTCCAAGTCACTAGTTTACCTCGCATTTTCCGCAATTTGTCATTTATGGAAAGCAGAGCCTTACACCGTCGCTTAAATAATTCAAAATTGCTATGAGTAGAAAGCAAGTCAAGTTTTATTTATTTAAACGGTTAAAATTTTTCATTTTAAAAATCTATGCCGTTACTTTAAACAAACATTTAATTCTTATTGAATTGATACAATTTTAAAAAACAAATTGACTTTAACGCGTTCAATGTACGGCATTCACTTTTTCACTTTTAAACTAAATATTTTTAAAGTGCTATCTGATAGAGTTACCACCATTTTGATTCCAAATGAAAAAATATCATAAGAGATGCAAGTATGTATACTTTACTTTTTTTCGTCTAATAGATTTTATCTATCGAATTATCTGCAAAATTAAACAAAGTTTTTTGAATTCAACGAACACAGCAAGTATCTTTTAATATCAAATAAAAACAATGGTGAAAACCAGAAATTTGTAAAAATTATTTTGTATTTTTTACTAAGAAAGCTCCAAATTATTAACATCGAAAACTCACATTCGCCAATGATTGGCGAATAGGTGATTGTTGTTAGCATTACTTCGCTGTATGCAGAAAAACAAAACTTAAATTTTAATTCTCGGACTACTTTGCCGTACAACTGCGATCTAACGTTTCTGGAATTGCAATCATGTTTGTCTAGTGTCCACAACTCTTCTCCAGGACCGGACAATATCAGCTATTCCATGATTAAACATTTAACGGTCGAGTCTCAGAAAACCTTATTGCTCTTCTACAATCGTGTTTGGCGCGAACACAACTTTCCTACTATTTGGCAAAACGCAATAATAATTCCATCGTTGAAACCAGGGAAAGATCCTCAAGACCCATCAAACTATCGCCCCATTGCTTTGACCTGTTGCCTCTGTAAATTACTTGAGCGTATGATAAATCGCAGACTAATTTATTACATGGAAAACAATAACTTTCTTCATCCATCTCAGAGTGGATTTAGAAAAGGTCGTACCACCACTGATAATCTCCTAGCCCTTGAAACAGACATCCGCCTTGCATTTTTACAAAGAAAGCATTTAGTTGCCATATTTTTTGATATCGAAAAGGCATACGATCGAGCCTGACGGTACGGAATTTTGAAGGATTTGCATGATCTTGGACTAAGAGGAAACCTGCCTATTTTTATAAAGAACTTTTTAAAATTCAGAAAATTTCAAGTTAAAGTGCAGTCCCAATTTTCAGACTTCTTCATCCAAGAGGAAGGAGTTCCTCAAGGTAGTGTTTTAAGTGTGACACTTTTTATTTTAAAAATCAATAGCATTTTAAAACAGTTATCGCCTACTGTGAAGGGCCATTTATACGTTGACGACCTATATATTTCATGCACCGGAATAAATATGAATTTTATACAAAGGCAATTGCAGATTGCAGTTAATAGCATTACACAATGGTGCAATAATAATGGTTTTAATATTTCTACATCGAAAACTGCGGGTGTTCACTTTTGCCTTAAGAAAAACTTACACTCTAACCCAGAAATCAAATTAAATGATGTAATCATTCCATTTTTAGACGAGATCCGGTTCTTAGGCATAATATTTGACAAGAAGCTAACTTTCCTCCCTCATGTAAAATTATTACGGAAAAAATGTGAAAGAGCTATGAATATTTTAAAAGTCTTGTCATCTACAGCTTGGGGAGCGGATAGAAATTCTTTGATTAAAATATATAAAGCCGTGGTGCTCTCTAAATTGGATTACGGCAGCGAAATTTATGGATCTGCCAGAAAAAGCGTCTTAAGAAAACTGGATCCTGTTCATCACATAGCACTCAGACTTTGTTCCGGAGCTTTCAGGACATCTCCTGTCAAAAGCCTTTATATCGAATGCAACGAACCCTCTCTTGATGTAAGAAGACGAATGCTGTATTTGAACTATTATTTTAGAATTCAGTCAAACATGAATAATCCATTTCATAATTTTAAAATTCGCCCGTATTTAAATAGACTGCAAGCGGCTAGAAAGTCGTCCATACCAGTGTTTTTTACAAGAGTCCAAAACTTCCTTTCAGAAAACCTGCTGAGTCTACAATTGACCCCTCTTCTGACAAATGTCTTTCCACCTTGGAAAAATCTTAATATGCAATTTTTAGACCTGTTCAATACTTTTAACAAATCTGAGACAACAGAAGTTATTTATCAACAAATTTTCCTTGAACACAGGCAACAATATAAAGACTTTCTTCCAATTTACACCAATGGGTCAAAATCATTTAATCATGTCTCTTTCGCAGTTATCTTCCCAGATACAGTAATTTCTTTTAAGCTTCATTCCTTCTGTTCTATTTTTACGGCAGGAATGACTGCGATTTTATATGCATTAGAAGAAATTTCTGAGAGACCGGAAAAAAAGTTTATTATTTATACTGACTCTCTAAGTGTTTTACAATCACTAAAATCATTTTACCTCCATCCTCATAATCATCTTTTGGTTTTCCAAATTCTAGATATTTTTAACAAACTAACTTCCCTTGATTTTACTATTTTGTTCTGTTGGATACCCTCTCATGTAGGAATTCTGGGCAATGAGGAGGCAGACAAGGCCGCTAAATTGGCAAGCATTCCGGTGATCTCATCTATTTCTCTGGGTGACATAAATAAGCACATTAAAAACCTCCTCTATTCAGAATGGCAAGCTCAGTGGGACCTTGAAACTAACAATAAACTGCATATTATCAATCCTCATATACAACCATGGACTTCATTACCGAATCGAAAAGCAGATACAGTATTTACCCGTTTACGTATTGGGCACACTAGATTCACCCATCTCCACTTGTTGCTTGGCGAACAACCACCTCAGTGTTCTCAATGTAATTGTCAAATGTCTGTCCAACATATATTGTCTGAATGTCCAAATTTCAATGCTCAGCGTTTGCACTTTTTTCAAAACACGAACACTCCATTACCTTTCTTACTTGGTAAGACCCCACATGCTCAATTTTTCGCCCTTTTGAAATCAATAGGTTTTTATCCACATATTTAAGTATTCTTCAGCTTTTTCTTAAAAAAGGTTTTCGCTTTTTTTATATAAAATTTTACATTTGAATCCTGAAAAAAAAACATAGTTTGGCGCAGCATAGTCAACATCATGGCTCTTGTGCCAATAAAACCCAAAAAAATCCAAATCCAAACTTCGCTGTATCGTACTCCTAATATCAGTGAAATTTTTAGGAATCGCATAATTACACCATTATGTAAATGAAGGTCGTCGAAATACAAAATCGTTTAGGTATAAGGACAGAAATTCAGTGTAGTAGGAATGCCTGTATTTTGCAAATGTTTGCCATCCACAACATTTGACAATATTCGAAAATCATCGGAATACAAATTGTTTCTATGTTTGGAAGTACTTATCGATGCAAGCTACTTTTTTAGTAATGAATGGAAATATGTGTTCTGTAAAACCCAAAACTACTGGCATTCGCTTTGACCGGTTTTGGAATTAATACCTGCATGCAATCCCCCCCCCTCTCCGAATTAAGGAAAATAATAATAGAAATACGATGTCAAGTGTTAGGAATAAATGAAGTTTATTTTTATCCCATTCGTCTTGCTTTCTCATACACGAAATAGACAAAAAGGAAGTATAGTAATTGTCAAAAAATTTGGTCTTGGAATTTTGACGAATTTTTACATTTTTACATCTTAGGGGGAAGAATACCTATTTATAATTATGTATCCTTGTAAATATAACTACAAAACAATGCGTCGAGCATGCGGAGGAATTTCAATATATCTTATACTATAATACGAGGAATGGTTGCCAAGTCGAAAATCGCCCCAGAATTAATAAACTCCGGTAAACTTGGGGGTCTGGGGTTTTTGGCCACGAGGAATCGATTGGAGCCGGTTTTGAAGCGCTACGGTCGAGCAGTTCGGAGTTACAGATAGGATATTTTCAAACTTTATTAGTTCGCCATAATGGCTAATAGGTTTCAAGCGGTAACGTGCTGCCATCTATAGCCAATAGGGCGAACTAATAAAGTTTCCAGAAGATGATCCGGAACTCAAGGAGCTGATCTCGAAATGGATGATCCATAACCCGTGTGGTGATATGTACCCAAGCGCTCCGTGCATGGTCAGCAAACATGGAAGAGACCAGTGCAGATGGGGATTTCCAATGGAACATCAAGACATGACATCGCTGGTGGACGATGAAAAGCCGAGTTTTAACCGGTTATCTTTTCATCAACGGTTTCACAAATTTTCTTATGTCATGTATTGTTTTGATAAATCACAATTGAAAATTTAAATCTTCGAGTTAGCTTCGATACCTGTTTTCTCCGAGCGGAGCTCGGTCACCAGCTGGTCACATTTATACCAAATTTTCAACATTTTTCTTTATATAAATTCTTGAAACAATATGAGCTTTTTAGATCAAACAAATTTAAATCCCCTGAGAAGATTTATTAAGTTTTAACAAATATTTCACAAATTCTATCAAATATCAATGACTTTAGAAGCTCAAGTTATTATGGACTTCTTGCATTACAAAGGAAGTATTATTTTCCATACGGGATTTTAATACATAATCTGGCTTATTCCCTAAACGAATTAATCGCTCTTATTTTGGACTTAACCATATATTATTTTACTACAAAAACATTATTCTTTGTTGCATACCCTTGTTCATTCCTCTTATTGATTTCAAGTGACTTCCTTTTTAACAGTAATGCATTTTGAATTGAACTTTACTATTGGTTGAGTTTTTAAACAATATAAAATATTAAAACTGATAAAAATGTTGTGAAAATAATTTTAAAAAAATGCTAAAATAGTTGTTTTTCTAGCGTTTTAATTCTTGAAATGGAGCTTAATGTTAACTAAGATAGTGTAAATATTTAAGTTTTCTTGATTTTAATATTTTTTGCATTATATGCATGCATTTTTGAGCCAATTTTTGTTATTAACGTTTGAGAAAAATGTGTCTAAAGACTAAATTTGATTTTTGGATACTATTAAACGCATGTGCCGGCTTTCTGGAGTAGGGGTAGCTCGTCTTCCCCGTTGTCTGGCTGTCCCTGGTTCGAATCCTGGTGCGGGCATGGTTGTTCTTTCCTTGCACTATCTGTAAGGTGTGTGAATGAGCCCTCCCGTGGATGGGCTGTACAAGCGAATTTGTGTGCGTATCATCTTCATTTGAGTTAGAAGTTAGACTTCTGCCTTCGGGTGGTTTACTCTCAAAAGCAGCTGCATTCACTTTCCGTGTGTTAACACGGGCACCGCATTGTCATTAAACGCTTGCTAGCGATTAATTGCAAAAAGCTTCAATGAAAATGCTAAATTCACGACAAAAGCTACTATTTTATAACTAATGTAGGCCGATGTCATGCAAGATGTTTTCTGTTATCACAAGCTTATTAGAGAGTATGCAAGAAAATTTTGGGGAGACCACTCCCACTGGTTTGCCGTGGAAGGAAAGGAGATAATGCAGTAGCAGTGAATGTATCAGAAACTTTCGGGGATAAATTTTCGAAATATAACTTGGTTTCAACATCAATTTTTTTCAATAAATTTATGCTTTGTTTATTTTGATCCTTCTAACATTTGTTTGATCTACTTGAATTAGATGCAAATAACACTTTTAAATATCATATATCCTGGTTCTACCGTTTTAATATAGAAACGTGATCAAATTTAGAAAACATTATAAATTTGAACTGGGTGTCAATCGAAATTTTAATTACTCAAGTTACTGTTCCCCGATTTCAAAAAACTATTAATTATCAAAAATTAAGTAGTTCAACTTTCGAAAAAAGTCCATTAGGAAAGCTTTTACAAATAGATATTTCTTTATCAGTCTAAAGTCCTACCCTCGAGATTCAGTAAGTGTATTGCAGTTGAAGCAAATTTTAAAAGAACAGATTCTCTTATTAACGAAATGCAGGATAGAGTCTTAAATTGTTTCGTCATTTTATTTCAGAAGATAGCTTTATTATAAGTACGAAAATGCATTGCCTTAACAAACGGCAAAACTTTAGCTATCACATTAAAAATAATAATTATTGGAACATAAATTTCATGAAAACTTCTTGTGAATATCGGTGTCCTGTGGTCTGAGAGGTGTTGAAGCCTACAACATTTCTTCATTATTTCCGAAGGCATGTGATGTCCCAATAGAGATTTTAACGATGAAAAATGACCTCTAATTCTAAATGGACTAGGGCTGCAAGTAGTAATATTCAGTCTTTTTTAGTCTTTTTTTCCAGAAACAATGAATGTGCATGGGAGCCTGTATTATGATCCAAGAAAAATACCTTTCGACTTATGCATTTCGGTTTCTTTCGTCAAAAAGTGAACTTTCGTTTGGTTAATATGAGATATGTATCTGGACGTCATTTTGCCATATTGTTTTGGATTCGAATGAAGTAGGTTACTTCTATATGTTATATCTGTCTCTTTTTATTCCAATCAGTATATGCGCCATTGATCTTGAAATCTTATTTTGCCCTTCAATAATTCAAGAAAGATTGCTTTAATACATTGTATGCCTTATGTTACATAATATACATAAAAAAAGGTTTTTTTGGAACATAAAGCAGAGCAATGGAAGAAATGATTTATTACAAAGAAATGGATGCTATTGGATAGATTAAACAGTTAAATTGTGGCTTTAAAAAATTATGTGATTTAATTTTTCAGTTACTCGCAATTAATTAAAAGATGTACCTCAAAGTTTCGTTTTTTGGAAAAAATTACAATAATATCAAAACAGAAGCTAGTAAATGCCATCACAAAATCACATAACTTCAATACATTGTTACGTTAATGGTGTGATCAATTTTTTGAAATGAATGTGTAAAAAAGATGAATTTTTTATTCGATTCTAATGCAAAAAACACTATTTTTTGTTTGCATTGAGGTTTTAAAAGTTCTTGTAATAGCCATAACTCGAGGTAGACCTTTTTAATGACTTCGATATATTTCTTTATACAATACATTTTTTTTATGAAATTAAACTATAGGAAATTTTAGATTTTATACTTTTTCATATATAAAGCTTACTTCCTTTTTTTTATATATTGCTTTTACTTTTTTACTTAAACCTTTTACATATTATTTTTTCATATATAAAATACACAGAAGAAAAATAATGCCATCGTCGAAAATTCCGTATTCGAGAATTTGACGAATCTCCAAGTTTTACTCCTCCTTGAGGTCGAAAAACACATTTTTGGTGTGAATTGATCGTACCTTAATATTAATTCTTGTGTATTAACCGCATCCTATCAATTAATCATCAATAACGTAAGCTAATAGATTCTTTCGTAACTATTATTCATTGATGGTATGAGATTGATATTATAACAATTATGTCTGCTTTTTCATTCATCTAGTTTTTTGTAAACACGATAATTCAAAAACGGTTTGAGCTGGGCGGTTAAAATTCGGTGCTTGATATTTACTTCAAATTTGTATATTTCTATTAATTCGTGAATGAAATCCATGCAGAGATAAGCTCTCTATTCAGATATACTAAAATCTTTCAGGGCCCGATCAACATATGCACCATTGTTTTTGAAGTTTGATTTTGCCCATCAAAAATTCAAGAAAGATTGCCTTATGTAACATACTATACACAAAAAAGGGCGCTTTTTATAAAAAAAGACATAAAGAAGAACAATTTGATGGATTGTAGATTCGGTAGAAAATATGTTTCCCACCAAATTTTCCAGTTTTTTTAAAAATAAAATTATGCAAAGTAACGCAAGTTTTGGCAAATTTTGCAATTAGACAAAAAATTAGATATTTCAGTTCCTTATCATGCATACAGTGGAATATTTTGACTTTTTACTTAATTACTAATTAACCATATTAATTAATTAATCAATTTAAATGTATTTAATAAGCTAAATTAATCGCTTTGTTTAAGCAAATCTTAATCCTAAAACTATTTTAATATATCATGACTAGAAAAAAATGACCTTTTAAAGGGTTAACACAATAAATACAAAGAAGCGTGTGCAACAGATAAAATTTGGTACTTATATTTTATATTTAAGGTGCAGGAACATTTCAAATTTGAATCTAAATCCACCAAAGGTTGATCGCCTGCCGAATTATAATTTCACAGAAATGCGATGACTTAAATCCACGAAATTTGAAAAATAATTTTGTGACTACATTTATAGTTCTGTGTCGAATTTTGGTTTCATTCAATTGGTAGAAAAGAATCAAATGTACTTTTCAGTTATACGGGCCCAAGATGTAGCCAATGTGAGCCAAACGTGAGCCAAATCGTCAAGCGAAGCGAATGGCGAAACGAATGTCGCAAATGTGAACAAAACACAAGCAGAGTCTCCAAGTGAATAGCGTGAATTTGACGAATTTGACGTAATTTTGCATTTTGGCAATTTTTCACTTTTTCCGTCTAACGATTATTTGGCGATTTTTTTGATGAGCCCGTTTAACAGAAAAATACCCCCCATTTATATCGTATGTAAATCGAGTATCAAAATGTATATCGAGTGTATTTATTTGGCTTTCTCTTTCTTGTGTCTAAACAGCATCGGTAAAACATGAAATCCCTGAAACTAATATTTCTTTCGCAACTATTATCCACTAATGGAATGAAATTATTAATTAAAAGTGCATTTATTAGAGAGTATGCGAGAAATTTTCGTAGAGTCCACTTCCTTTAACTTACTAACAGCTCAGTCCTGGAAATTAACTTTTAAATTTGAGCAATAGTTCATTCATAGCTTTATGAAATTTTATTTTTCTACGTATAATTTAAACTTTATCATTATAAATCAAAGAGTTGTGATACTTTATTTGTTTCAACACATATGGAAACTGTCCAATCTAAAAATTTTATAGCTTTCGTATTTCATAAAGTGTTTTGGAATATCGTGATATCATAATCTTGTCATCTAGTTATTTTGTTATTAAATGTTCTTTATTACCATGGTTACTTTTAAATCCACCAATTGACCTTGCTTATTCATCTGGTTGATTGATTAGTTCCCAATCCTGTTCTTTGGACGTGTATAGTTCATAAATTTTTTCCATATTTTTATTTTACAATATTTTATTGCTACTCAAATGCAGGTTATTAATGGTTTCGTGCTAACATTTAAAGTAAAATGTGTGTATCAGGGCCTTAGTTATGTTAGATTGTTAGTGGTAGGATATAGATTTTGTGGACTAGGTAAATTCTATTTGTTATATTTTTCGCTTATATTATATTTATTCCATTTTCGAAATTGGAAATTGTATTCTATTATCTTGTTTGTATCATTCGTTGTATTCTCAATCGATTAAAGTTCATTAGGATATTTTCAAGAAATGAAAAATGCTGTGCTGCTTTTTTTTTTCTGTTAAAATACTTCATGCAAATTAGAAATATTGAGATTATTTGGTTTTCCAAAGCAAAGTTAAAAATATATCTGAACAAAAAACAATATGGATAATTGCGAGTTCAAAATCCTATTGTAATAATTAAGTTATATGCTATGAGAGATGAAGTAAAAATGTAATAGTGATAATTCTTGTCTCTTTATTTCTAGAATATCTAGTAAAATTAATGAGGAAAAAACAGTATAAAGGAGAAATGTGACATCTTATATTTGTGAAAGCGTCTTGATGAGTCTAGGTAGAATCTAGGTAGAAGTACAATTTAACTCAGATCTTGTGTTAAGTTGTTAGTGAGTAGGAAACTCGATATAAAAAAAGAACTATAATAGCTCATGTTGGTCAAAATGACTAATCTAAGTAGTATCTACAGTTTAACTTTGCTCTGTTGAGTTGTTAATAAAAAAGAAATTCTTTTAAAAGGTGAGTTGTGACATCTTACATTGGTTAAAATAATTTGGTTTATGTAGGTAGGATCTACAGTTTAACTCAGCTCTATTTAATAGCATTGAAGAAAAATCTCAATACAAAGTGAAACTATGACATATTATGTAGGTCAAGGTGGTTTAGTGAATCTAGGTAGCATTCCACAGTTTAATTCGGATCCTGTATAAAATTGCCAATGAGTTGAAAATTCAATATAAAGGAGAAAAGCGACTTCTTATGTTAGATAAGGTGGTTAATCTAGGTAGTATCTTAAGTTGAATTCAACTCTATTGAATAGCCATTGAAGAAAAATCTCAATACAAAGTAAAACCATGACATATTACGTAGGTCAAGGTGGTTTAGTGAATCTAGGTAGCATTCCACAGATTAATTCGGATCCTGTATAAAATTGCCAATGAGTTGAAAATTCAATGTAAAGAAGAACGGCGACTTTTTAAATTAGTTATGATGGTTAATCTAGATAGTATCTATAGTTTAACTCTCTGTCATCCGACTAATAGAGATGGAATTTTGATTCATCACTCCAGAGAACCAGTTTCCATACATCTACGGTTCAATTTCGATGTGCCTTGCCCCACCTCTCCAAGCGGGGTGACTGGAGTTTGGAATCGAAGGCTTATGGGCGGCAGTACGCCAATGGAAAGCAAGAAAATTTGCTTCCTTTCGGTTGATATTTATCGAAACAGCAGAGTCAGATGTTTGTTGGAATTCCTGGAATAAGTGATTCCTTAATTTGGGATGTTTTTTCTGAATTTCCCTGGACAGTACTTGTCGGTACCTATATTTCAATTTCCTGGGTCTACCGGGAGGAGGCACATCGGCAATCAGCAATCATCCAACAATCATTCTCAGCACATCGGCAATCATCCTCCACTTCATAATCACAAAAGCCACAGTTGATTTCCGAAAGTTTATCTCGTTAGATGTGCAACTTAAGGATCGGCCACTTTCATGATATCCGACAATTACGCCTTTATCGAAGCCATGTAGCTCTGATTTTAATACCATCTTGCATGCGATTAATGACAATGCTGTTTCCTACACGATATTGTAATACAGAAGGCGTGGCAAAGATCAAGATCACAACTATCTTCATTTTCATGATGTCCAAATACTTATTGGTAGATAGTGTATTATGTTAGTGTTATTAGAATATACTACAGCATGCATTCCATCTTCCTTTTTTATAATTTTTTTTCAGATAGATTTGCAAAGCCAAAGATTTACAAAATGTGTAAATGAATCCCTCCTGTTTTCTTGTTTAAAGAAAAAAAATATTTTTTTTATTACGAGATAAAAGACATTTTATCTGACTCTCAAAGAAATATGGTTCTTTGACATTTGACACCTTCTTTAAACTAAGAATATATATAATAATATTTTGAAAATAGATTGAGTTAATTTCTTAAGATGACCAGATAAATAATATTTTTGTTTCCGAAACCATTGTATTTTTTTATTACAGCCAATCATCCCGTTACTATAGAACTGTATAAGCAGAGAAACATAGTACTTTTACTATTAAAATTTTACTGTCGATTTTAAATATTTTCAAATGTAAAAAGAATTCCTGTTATATTATGCTTAAATAAATATTTTGCAGTATAGTATCCTGTAAAATATAAGCTTGGTCAGAAAAAAAAATTATAATGCGGATATATTCTCTTTTTAAAATTTTAGAAAACTGTTTTTAGTGTACTATTTTTTAATTTTTTTTCATTATTTATCATCTTCATTATCTTTATGGGAGATGATTATCATCTCATCATCTGTATCTTCACGTATATGGAAGCAGTTTCATATAATTTTTATTTTCTCATGTTCGAAGTTTGAAAGCAGAAAGTATTGCAATTGCCAAAAAATTCCAAAATTGAGATTTTGACTATATTTCAGGTCTCATTGACTCAAAAAAACGTATTTGCGTAATTTTGTCTTTACTTTTCCGTTATACGGGCGGAAAATACCGCCAATATTAACAAAATGCGAACAAAATCTCCAAGTGAATAACGTGAATTGGATGAATTTGAAAGTTAAATTTGTCATAATTTTGCATTTTTAAAGATTTTTTATTTTTTCAACTAACAATATTTGGCGACTTTTTGGCGATTTTTAACTTTTTTCGACTAACGATTATTTGGCGTCTTTTTCGGTGCACCCTTATAACGGAAAAGTACCATTATTTTTCTCAGGCTGCCGTTTTTTCTATATCCTAACATGATAACTCTAAAGCGCTTTAAGTTAGGACGCAATTTAATTTATGATCTTTACACAAAATTTGTAGATATTTTTTAGCGAACTTATTCAGAGGGAATTTGGCGAACTTATCTGTATTTCTCTCAGGGAATAAATAAATAAGATAATTACAAAAAGCAAAAAGCTATATAGATTTGTAAACAGGTTAAGTATCTAAAATGTAAAGTAATCTTCGAAATTATATATAACCAGGGGTTGACCGTCTGTCAGTCTGTATTTTTGAATGTATTTAAACTCGATCATTCAAAATTGTGATAATTTAATTAGAGGAAATTTCATCCACAATTTTAGCATCGAAAGTGTAAATTTTGAAAATTATAAAGTTGATCTGCTGACATTAAAGAGTTTCTGATGCCCCATCACTGACGAGCAGGATATTTAGACCCCAAGCTCATTCTTCTAATTTACATATTTATGCAGGCCCCTGGAAATCACCTCGTAATTTGAGATGAGAGGCTTCCTGTATGGTGGTTGGACCCAACTCGTTGGGTATAATAAAGATGGGGGATCTGGTTTCTCCCATCGATGACGAGACGTTCTTCCCTCGGGGAGGGTTGTATAGTGGCCGGTGATGGCTATTAGGACTCAACCACAGTGTGCTGTAGGTGTTGCAGTTTCCTGTCAGTATTGCTGTAGTGGTCCTACCAGTCAGTATTTATTTTCGAGTGCCATCGGATGAGACGGAGAGTCAGTAACAAGGCTCACATATTTATGCATCTTTCACGCCTTGTTTAGTTTTAGTATGATAAAAAAATTAAATTATTATATTAATAAAAGTGAAGGAATGAATATTATTGTATAGCACATGCAATTGACTAAGAAAGTTATTTGCCTATAATGTAATGATACTATTATAGCAGGATGTAATGGTACTATTTCAGCAGGATAATAGGACTAAGGAAAGTTGGAATAATTGTAGTTTTTAAATCTTTGTCATTTTGATTTAGAAACATTCGGAATCAGATAAATATAAATTAAAATTCCTTTAAAATAGTGATTATCATGTTTAAAAACAGTGAATTATTTTAAAAAACCATAATTAAAATAAATTGGTGGTTTTTATTCATTTTAAAGAGTAAACGTTGAATAAAGAGTTTTTTTTAATTAACTGGAAATGTAAACCGAATTCTCCATCAGTCAACAGTCACGGAACAACAAGCGTTCTACCAACTTAAAAATGTTCACGGATCAAAATTCAACTTCAAACTGCAACCAAGGACAAAAATTAAAATTGAACACACACACAGTAAAAAGTTTAACAAACTCCGACAATGCAACCGACTTTCTTTGTTGGAGCTACAAGAAGATTTTGAATTTTTTTCTCGTCTATAATTTCCAAAAGTACTTTTTTCTTTTTATCTCACTTCATTTTTAAATTTTTTGATCACATTTATTTTTAAAGAGATTTACTTTTGTCAATTACATGTTCCTATGATAGAATCTGGCAGCAACAATTTCCTTTCGAATTCTTTCAGGGTTTCTATATATTTTAATGTGCATTTTTCCCATCATACAAGAGCGTCGATAATATCAATTGTTAAGAGTAGTAGGTGAATAATTTAATATCTATTGTTTGTAAATAAAACCATCAACTAAAAAAATTACGTTCCCAAGTTATACATAGCTTTTTGCATATAATTGTGCAATATTATGTTATTTAATATTCTTGTACAATATAACGATAATTATTTAATATTATGCGATATATGTGTGGTAATAGATTTACCGGTTATAGATGATGTATTCCGTTTACTTATTTGGGATATCATATTAGCCACATTGTATACGCTTATAAGTGTTTACGTGCCTTCCAGCCAAGTGAAAGAAGAAAGATTGAGCCACAATGATTTTCAAATAACATTAAAAGGAAAACTAAACCTAAATTAAAAATTTTTAGATTTAAATGTAAAAAAGTTGTATTGCATGGCCTTCATAAATCAAAAGACAATTTAAAATTACCAGCGGGTGACCGAGCTCCGCTCAGAGAAAACAGGTATCGAAGCTAACTCGAAGATTTAAATTTTCAATTGTGATTTATCAAAACAATACATGCCATAAGAAAATTTGTGAAACCATTGGTGAAAAGATAACCGGTTAAAGTGCACCATTGTAAACTATTCTAAACAAAGTTAGAGTTTGGAAAGGGAACTATTCTATACAAACGTAAAGTAAAGGTAAAGATTGAAGTGTGTTGAAGTTCAATATTTTTGACAAATTTATTTAGAAAAACCAAACATATATACATGCATAAGAAACATATTATAAACCTATAACAGCATAAACATAAAACTTTATTAGTTCGCTATATTGGCTATAGATGGCAGCACGTTACCGCTTGAAAATTTAAGTAGCCATTATGGCGAACTAAGAAAGTTTGAAAATATCCTATCTGTAACTCCGAACTGCTCGACTGTAGCGCTTCAAAACCGGCGCCAATCGATTCCTCGTGGCCAAAAACCCCAGACCCCCAAGTTTACCGGAGTTTATTAATTCTGGGGCGATTTTCGACTTGGCAACCATTCCTGGTATTATAGTATTAGATTCTGGAAATTACATAAATAAAAAAATTCTGGAAATATTGCTGCTCTCCTGAATTTGTAAAGACCCTTGTAATTTACCTGATTTAATTTATTTCATAATTTTATGCTTGATAAGAGAATGCTACATTAGTAAGTATAAAACAATTCTCGACAAGCATTTATGTGCAGATTAAATAATCGAAGTTCGCAAATATTGGATAAGTTAAACGGTGTAACCGTATTATTATTATTCGAAAGCACAGGATGTAATAAAATATGTCACGTAATAAACTTTCTGAAAAATAATTTGATTTATATCCAGTTTAGATGATGTCGTGTCCATGTTTCCACAGAAAGGGGGTGCAGTAGTTTTTGTGGGTAAAGACCCCTGAGCACTCAGAGGGAAGAAGTTTGAAGATGACACCCACATTCGCTTGCACAATCCTTTTTTACAGGAGAGCACATTCCCATGCCTCACATATAGAGCATAGATGAAGAAAAACTATGCCCGACCTAGGAAAGCCCAGATCACGAGGAAAACGAGCTTCTCCGTGATCTTTATGACAGAACGCTGGGTAATCTATTCCTGGACGGTAACCTATGTAATCTATGAGTTCTATGCGAGGACGCCGGTGATGTCGAGTATTAATGCATTTAAGAGATAAAAAATAAAGAAATAATATTATAACAATAGTAAGTAATAAGAATCGTCTTTTTATAAGGCTTTTTCTTTTGTTATACTTTTAGAGTAGACATTTTTCCTCAATTCATGAGTCAATTCAGTGCAGGGTTGCAAGAAAGGAATGAGAATGATTTCTAATCATGCAACATAATTGAATAATTATAAGAACGGGAAAAGAAAAAACTTAACTGCATTTGTGTACGTACTGCAAATGATGCAAAATTCTTCAAACAATATAGACAGAAAGCTTTCGATAGATTATCTTTATGTCAGGGACCGTTCATCTATCATCATTGCTGGCGTCACCATAACCTGAAATTATCAATTTCTTTAATCGTAAATTTTTTCCTATTTTTTAACACTAAAAGTGTTATATACAATTAAATTGAAATATTAATAAAAAAGAAAATCTACGATCGTAAATTTCAAGTTCATGTGAAAACATTATTAAGTCATTATTTGCCTTAATTAATTTAAGCCATTAACCATTTTAAACAGGTTTGAAACAATCATGAGGCTTCTCGATCGGTCTCTGTCTCTCGCTTCTCCTTTCTCTCTATATATACTATTTCCAAATAATAAATTATTTCCAAATAATAAATTATTTACCAATAAATACTTAAATATATTAATTGATTTAGAATTTTTATGAAAACAATAATTTTGTAAACACAAAGGGCTATTTCTTAATTTCTGAGATCATCAAACAGTTTCACAATGGATTAATCTTAGAACAAAAGTCAAATATTTCTATATTGATTACTTAAGAAGGAATGAAGTGATATTTCTCCTCTGGGGAAAGAGAAAATACTTTTATCAAAACTTTTATTAAACGCGAGTGGAGTTTTTTTAGAAAAATTTATTAATTAAATTATTAATTATAAATTATAAATTATTTAATTTCCTCCAAAAAATTATATTCCTTGAAAATAACAGCTACGATGTCATAGTTACCTACGATGTCACATTAACCTTTTAAAAGCGCTTCTGCTGGAAAAGATGTATTCTTAATAAGAAAGCAATACTGGTAAAAGCAGGTCAGTCTTTTAGAAAACGCATCTGCTATCAACGTAGAATATGTAATAATAAAGCAATATACTGGTAAAAGCAGGTCAACCTTTTAAAAACACAACTACTTTCAAACAGGCATACATAATAACAATGCAGTACTGGTAAAAGCAGGAGAAAAAATAAATGCGATTAAAAAATGTTGATGAATATTGCCATTTATGCTTTATTCTACGCGATTTAGAGCCTAAGTTATTTATTGTCTTCAATTATTCATAACATCCTACCGAAAACAAGATCGAGTTCTCACATATATATTTTAATCGCATATATATAAATATATATTACCTGCTTTTACCAGTATTGGATTATTATTATATATGCTTTTTTTAAAAGGTTGACCTGCCTTTACCAGTATTACGTTATTATTTCGTACTTCTTTGAAAAAAAATGCGTTTTAAAAAGATTGGCAAAGAGCTATGACATCTTAGCTGTTATTTTATTGGAATGTAGTTTTTTTTCGGGGAAAATTAAATAATTTTTTAATAATATGTTCATAAAAAATTTCCCACGCGTTTGATAGCAGTTTTGTTAAAAGTATTTTCTTGTTCCCCCAATGGGGAAATAATACTTCATTCATTCTTAAGCGAAAAACATTGAAGGATTTGACTCCTATTCTAACATAAATCCATTATGAATTTATTTTAAGACCTCAGAAATTAAAAATAGCAGTTTGTGTTTACAAAAATTTTCTTTTCAAAAAACACTGCTACCGTGGTTGAAATTTATCATTATGTATTTATAAAGAGAGAGAGGGGGGGATAGAGACCGATAGAGAAGTCTCGCTGATTGTTTGAAACTGGTTAATGACTTAAATAAATTAAGACAAATAATGACTTAAAAATAATAATGTTCTTATATGATAGCTTGAAATTTGCTGTCATAGATTTCATTTTCTTTTTCATGTATTAACTAAGCTGGGTTTTTTTATATAAAAAATATAATCATCATCGAAAAATTCGAACTCTAGATTTTAGTGAATTTCCAAGCTTAGATCTCCCTGTATTCAAAAAAATATTATTGGAAAATATCCTTCTGTTCTGTCTGTCTTTGACAAAGAAAACTCAGAAGTCCTTTGATCCAGACTAATGGAATTTGGTATAGGGTCTCTGCACCAATTTGCAGATTTCTATCAAACTTTAAATAAACTCTACACACAGGAAAGCTATCCGTCCGACTACTTGAATATAAGTTAACAGGATAGTTACAAAAACATAAGAACTAAATTCATAAAATTTGGTACTCAAATTTAACATCTATAGTGTAGACATTGTCAAGTTATGAGCCAAATCCAACAAAGAGTTGACTGTCTGCCCATACTTCCAGAAAAATACAAACGCGATAATGCAGGAAACGGAAAGGCTTAAATATATCAAATTCGGTGTCAAGTTTTCATGAGAAAAACGTGGTTTAAATACAAATTCGATTTTTATGTACTATTAACGCATACCTGATAGTAAATAACTAGCCAATAATGACACGATATATTTAATAAAAATGCTAAATTCACGCCAAAAGCTGATATTTTGTAACTATTGTAAACCAATGTCCTGCAAGGTTATCATGATTAGTTTATAAGAGAACATACGAGAAAGTTTTAGGGATATCCTTCCTTTTGATTTAAAAGGCACATTAAGTAATTATGATCAAAATAATTTAGCTATTGAGAAGTAAAGCTGCATTTTTTTAAATAACTGTATTTCAAATGTATACTCTTGATTAATACTTCTGCAATACCACTCATTCATGAACTAACGACTCGTTACTACTATACGTGAACTCATTTAAAACAGCTGTCATTTTCAGAAAAGTGTATAGTTAGACGATCCTGGATATTGGTTTTAGTGATTAAAAGATAACACTAGGTTAGATAACATGAAGTTTTACAGTTGGATTTTGTAAAAGAATACAGCAAGCCGTGGAAAATAAACTGACACTTTTGATTAGAGAAATTATTGATTTTGGAAATTAAAGAAGGAATATAATTCAATCAGTTTTCTTATGTAAATTAGAATTATGCTCGAATGGAGATTTCGTTTATTTTTCTAATAAAGACTATATTTTTCTGGTGAAATTCTGCGGAGTGGTCCCAAAAGTTTCAAGTTAACTATCTAATAAATCAATATTATCATGCCAGAGAATATTGGCGTACAAAATATCAGCCAAATAAAAATAAATATTAAGTTTTAAGCCAAAGAACCAGAAAGCAATATATAATGAATCCGTTCTGAAAATTTTCCCAAGAGTCACCCTCAGGCAGGAATTCAAACCAGATATTTTTTTTCTATGAGGGGTCGGACTTTCGCCCAACAAATTGAATCTCTGCCTGAGGGTGACCTTTAAGAAAGTATTTAGGTCGGATTCATCATATTTTGCTTTGGCATTAAACTCTATATTTATTGCTAATATTTATTTTAATTAATTATTCATTTTACTTGTGTTTTAATTGCAGAGGTATAAACCCTCTCTAAGTTCATTGTATGTTTTATTATATAGGTTCAGTAAATATTTGCGGAAAATTTCATATTGATTGTTTTTGGATTGATAATTTCTTACAAAATATTAACTTTCGATGTGAATTTAGCATTTTAACTGAATCTCTCGTGTCATCCTTGGCTAGTTTCTTAGCAATCATCCTTGTCATGCGGTTAACAGTATCCGAAAATTGAATTTATGTTTCAGACACATTTTTTCTCACGCGATTGAAAGAAAAATTAACACAAAGTCGCACTTGTACTCACAAACCCATATACCAAATTTCATAAAGTCATTGTGTTTCTGAGTTATCGTGCTTATATGTTACAGAAAGTTCAGACCGATTAAGAGTCAACCCGTAACTGGATTTTACTCAAAATTTGATAATGTCTATTCTATAAATGTTAAATCTGTGTACGGAATTTTTCTGTCTAGCTCTCTTCATTTGTAATAATCGTGTTAACTTACATTTGAACAGTCAGACTTTATGCGTACAGATTTTACTCAAAATTTGATGGGAATTTGCAAATTTGGCCCAGCAATTGTAGTCAAATTTCAGTCGTCTGGCTGAAGTCGTTTTGGTATTTTTCCGTTATACGGACGCAACGAAAAAAATCTTTATAAAATTCACCAAATGGTTGTTAATCGGAAAAAGAGAAAATTCGCCAAAAAATGTAAAATTACGACAAATTTAATGTTTAAAATCAGTTTATTCACTCGCCAACTTTGTTCGCGTTTTGTTCACATTGGCAGCATTTGTTTTGTCATTCGTTTCGGGATTTGACTAGTGTTTGGCTCACATTTGCGGCATCTTAAGCCCGTACAACGGAAATATACCATCGTTATCTAGTTATCTTTGTCACAGGTAGACAGACATTTTCTTAACACATTGACAGCCGGTGACCTAAGAGACATTTAAAGTCTGAGCGCCGGCAACGTATCGGCCACTTAAATCCCAAACGCCGGCCTTATTCGCTTGTTTCTGATCACTGAATAGCCAAAAAAAAAATATTAAAACATTATATACTTTCGTAACATAGAACATTTTATTTGCATATTCGTCATATACATTTTAAAGGTAATAAAAAGTAGAAACAAAATCGAAATTTTTAATTTATAATTGTAGAAAAAAATTCAGTTTCTTATTTCATGGTGGATCAAGCAGCAGGCTCAGAAATCCGCATTTTTGCAGGGCTGGCACTCAAGTGACAGACTCAGAAACCCGCGTTTCCGCGGGGCTGGCTGTCAATGTGTTAAAGTGGGTTTTTCGAATTCACGGAAGTCCAAAACGTGGAGATTCATAAAAATCTCGAGTTCGGATTTTTTGACGATTACTATACTTTCACTATTCTACTTTTACAAGAAAGTTAAAAAAAGGGAATATGAGACTTTGTATGGTGATTTAATATCCAAATCGTAACCAGCTTCTCATTCAGACTCTATCGATTATATAACTATCAGAAATTAATAATCAAACAAGTAAAATAGTCTCTATTTTACTTGTTTGATACATTTGATTCAGTGCCAATCTATTTCTAAAGCCAGTCCTCCAAAATAGGAAGATCGATACCAGCAGGGACGAAATGAGTCCTTCAGCGCTTTGAATAACAATTAGCCAGCCGAGAGATTTAAATAAGCCTGTCATCTTTTAACATTTAAAAAGAAATATGGCTAAAAGGCTGCCAAAAGTAGAAGTTGCATGGAAAAACTTGAGCAATATTTTATAAATAGTTACCATATAATAAATATTATCATTTTTAATCAGAAAAAATAAATTGTAACACGTAAAGAATAAATTGTGACAGTTTCTTATTTATTAAAATTTTATTTTAGTGGTCTGAGTTCAAATTCTCGTTGTATTTAACTAGTTAAGTATGGAATAAAAAAAAGGCGATTGGATGTTTGATTAATTTAGTTCAAGAACATGTGAACCACTTCTTACCTTGGCATAATTCTGCCTTATAAGTAAGTCTTTAGTTGGAAATTGCCAAAATCAATAGATTTCTTATTCGGATCAAAATCAAATGAGATATTATATACATTTTGTGGTTGATATTTTAATAAGACTAACGTGAGATTCTGAAGTTCTTGAACTTCTGACAATGGACCAAGATACGAAGTATGCTATAGACCGACTTTTATAAATGAACAAATGCAAAATATAAATTACGTGATAACAGTCTAGTCTTATTTTTGGTGATTTAACCTGCGATTTAAAGAGGCTGAAAAATAATATTTTATGAAATCAATCTATTATAAATTATTACTCATGAAAATTAAAAAGTACATATATTACGAATAATCCAAATGTGAGCCTATGTCCTGGCATAGGGGTTGCGCGTCTTTCCCGTGACCTGGAACTCCCGGTTAAGGTAGGGTTGTTCTTCCTCTTCTGTGTTCTATCTGTAAGGTGTGTGAATGTGTTCACCAGTAAAAAGGTGTTGTGTAAGCGAGTGTGACGCATGAAGTTGCTAAGTCGTGCTCTTGGCCCTAGTTGGTGCTGCTGAAAAAACAAGGGACGTTCACACCGCTTAAATCGCTGGCAGATAACTGTCAGTGAGCTGGTAAAGCACCGTAAGTCACAACAACAGCAAACAAATGTGGAAATCCCATTTCTCAGTTAATTCCAAGAGAAAATAGTTTCTTTAAAAAATCCTAAAAGGCATTGGTGAGAATAGGCAATTAAGGGACATAATAGAACAATGCAAATAATTTGAAAACGCTTTGTCAATGATTATATACCACGTTGAATTATTAAAAAAATATTTAAAGCTATGAAGAAATTATACGAAAATTAAATTCATATTATTAAAAGTCAATTGACTGAGTTTTAAGACAATAAAAATTCTTTTTTGATGATACAATAATTTTGGAAGATATGCTTGTGAAATTTAAATATTTAAATTTCATAATTTTAATTAACTTGATTAAAATGATCTACGATATTTATTAAAGTAATAAATCATAAATTTAATTTAAACTAAAATAACCAATAATATACTTATAAATTTTAATTAACTTATATTTTAATTAACATTAGGGCTTCAAAAATTGACAGTGACCTTTTGCTTATTCTGAGTAGGAATACCAGATTCCATTAAATTCTATGATGATGATGTCGTGAGCGTGTTAACACGGAAAAGGGTTAAAGCTATGAAGAAATTATACGAAAATTAAATTCATATTATTAAAAGTCAATTGACTGAGTTTTAAGACAATAAAAATTCTTTTTTAATGATACAATAATTTTGGAAGATATGCCTGCGAAATTTAAATATTTAAATTTCATAATTTTAATTAACTTGATTAAAACGATCTACGAGATTTATTAAAGTAATAAATCATATATTTAATTTAAACTAAAATAACATATAATATACTTATAAATTTTAATTAACTTATATTTTAATTAACATTAGGGCTTCAAAAATTGACAGTGACCTTTTGCTTATTATGAGTAGGAATACTAGATGCCATTAAAATCTATGATGATGATGCCGTGTCCGTGTTAACAAAAAAGGGGATGTAGTGCCTTCTGAAGGTAAAAAGTGGCCTTGAGCACCAAAGGGCATAAGTCTGACTTCTAGCTCAAATGAAGATGACACTCACTCATATTCGCTTACACAACCCCTTTTTAGAGGGGAGTGTTGGAGGTCTCTTTCACATGTCTCAAAGATAGAACACTGGGTAAAAAGCAACCATGTCCAAAACAAGAGTCGAATCAAGGACACCCATTTCAAGAGAAAGACGCACTACACCTAAGCTGGGCCCCTCTATTAAAATCCCATTTTTGACTATTAAAATCGATCAAGAACTATAAACATTATATAATTAAGCACAGTAAAAAATATTCTTTATCTATCTATCTATAAATATACACAGATAAATTTATTTTCACATTCATACTTATTAAAACGATATCACGAAAACATATGGAGTTAAAAGGAATTAACAATAACAGGAAAAGAATGTTTTTCTGGAGTCATCGAGTTCATTCTGGCTCCGGGCGAGAGCCGATGCATGCAGTTCCCCGTAAAGGACACTCTGAAATAGTCGCAATGAATGATGGACTCTTTTTGCTCCATCAGCGGATGAAAGGGGAGAAAGTCATAACACGATTTTCCAAGGCCGCACATGACCACCAATTTCCACGCCTCACTGGCCGAGATCTTGAAAGCTGCTACATTACGCTTAATAAATGATGTTAGTAGAGCCATGAAACAACTTGTCGTCTTTTTACTTTTATTAACCGCTACATTCTTTCTCGGACCGCAGGGAAAGAATATGTCTGTATTATTTAAGCTTAAGGTCAAGTGTTTACATTCTTCAAAATGAAATTAAGCTTAAAGATATCTTTATTTAGGCTATCTTAAATGTTATTTATAGATCTTAATTGTATATTGCCATCAAAATCTACCAAATGGTTTTATATTTGGACTATGAAATAAGCATTGATTTGGGAATTTTGAGATTACTGAAGAATCATTAACGATAATTTAGATCTGAACTGTTTTAAGTTTGGTCCGGTATAATTAGAGAACAAATAAAATAAACTATTAAAGAAATTTTTAACTTTTAAAATTTGCGAAATAGTATACTTATTTTAATAGTTCTCGTAACGTGGTTTCTGGAAAATTTCTGTAATTTTTTAATAGAGTAGTTCTAGAATCTTTTCACTTTTTAAAATCGTAATTTATTCGTTGTTCGAAAGTAAGTTAAAAAATATTTTTGGCAAACCGGTAGAAGATGAATGTCTTTGCATTACAACTTTATTTCTTTATCAGACAAGATATTTCTTATTCTTCATTTGCAGGAGAGATGAAATTATCTTTTTACGATTATCTTTAGAAGCTTTAAATGTTCTTTGCTTAAATCATGAAAAGGATTAATGGTAATCTTTATCAAGACCAATACTAAATTAGGAAAAGAAATCTCAAGATAGTATCCAGAGTTTAAACAGTTTTGATCAGACACTTTTCTAATTTATGGCTAGTATAGCAACTATTTCAGTCATATTATTTTTCAACGCGGAGATTCATGCTCAACAATTAAGATCTATAATAGTAGATCTTAACTACATTAGATCTATCAATAGAGATCTATCACTTAGAACTATTATAATAGATCTTAACTTCAGAGATCTCGGTAATAATATCTATAATAATATCAATACAATCAGGAATACATCAGAATATATTCAAAAGTGTGGGAAAGACATGTACATACAACTTTGAAGTTAAAATACTTAGAAAAGTTTGAATTAAAGGGTTTTTGCACTTATGTTCCTATATGTACGAGGGGCGTTCGAATGAAAGGATACGAAACGTCATTGTGGGTATGAATGAAGATTTTATTCGCTTATACCATAGGCCTGAGAAAAACGATTCCTTTGATTAGCGAGCCGATGATTTAGAATTTCTGTGGCAATGACGAGACCCAGTCCTAAACAACGTCCTTGAGTTCGTCATCCGTGTTCAAGCGCTTTCCTTTCAGGGGTTTTTCAGGGGACCAAACGCATGAAAATCGCAATGTCCGGACTGTAAGGTGGATGGTCGAACTGGGCTTGGCATTTCCTACACTTGGCCAGTTCGACGTATGTGACCCTGGAGACGTGTGGACGCGTGCTATCATGGAGCAGAGCCACACCTTCCGTGAGTAGCCCCGTTCTTTTGTTCTAGATGGACCTGCGTACTCTTTGGAGTGTATCACAGTAAGGGTTCTTCTGTGTTCGAGGAATTAAATAAATAGCAAACCTTGGACGTCAATCGGAGAGAGCTCGTTATTAGTGCCTCTGCTGTCTTCAGCGCATGCTCCGATTTACGCCGAAGATTCCAATCGCATCCCTCGATGTCTCATTACGTTCTCCCATAGCGGTATGAGCAGATATATTAATGGGTACTTTGTTATGACATTTCATACGTTCATTTCGTTTGAACATGCCTTGTATATATATTTAAAATACTGTGAGAGTATGTAGCAAGACATCCAACTCAAAGGAGAAGGAAATGATTGATGGAAATGAGTTCTTTACTCCTCGAATATTAGAGATGTCCATATGGAAGAATGTTCATATTACACGACAATTACATTTTAATTTAGTTTGTAGTCTCTATACATTCTTGTATTGACAAATTTGTTTTTATGGTTTTATGTTTTTTTGGTTGCTGTGACTTTGTTCAAATTTGATGTCTTTTCTTGTGTGATACTAATTTATCTCCAAAACCTCAATATTCTGGGATTTTCGGGTCACGAGGGGTCAATTTCTTGACGAAAGTCAGATTCTTCACAGAAAAAATCCCTGGTTTGAATCCCTGTCTGAGCGTGACCCTTGAGAAAGTTCTCAGACCGGATTCTTTATTAATTGTTTCAATAATACTAACATTTATATTTTGTCTTGTTCGAATCCGAAATAGTTTTTGGTTCAGTTTCCGTAATTAGTTTCGTTTTCTCTTATATTGCTATTTATGTGATTCATCAGTATTTTGGTGGTAGCTGCATTCGCGCACACTAAATACTATGATTGCTTTTTAAATTTTAGTCTTGTTCGAATACGAAATAGTTTTTGTTTCAGTTTCCGTAATTAGTTTCGTTTTCTCTTATATTGCTAATTCATATTACACGAATAATAGTTCTTTCATAATAAATATTTTTCGTAAAAGATTTTGTTAGCCTTACTTTAAGACAAAAAAGAATCTCCTATTATCTGCTTAAATATTGTTTTATTTTTAGTTTACCAAATTTTCGGTGCTTTATTGTAGTCTCTGCTTTGAGATAAAAGCTTGCCCATTTAGAGAAACAGTTTCTTTGAAGATCCTTCGTTTGTACTTATAGTATGCTTGCTGTTACATAAACAAACCGGCAGGAATGGTATCTTCCACACTTTCTAGCATACTATAATGAAGTTATAATATGCTAGAAAGCGTGGTTATAGTATAGTACTATAGTATTACTATAATGAAGTTATAGTATGCTACAACAATAGGTTTCTGCTAGTATAACTTTATTGTAGCTTATAACTACAATAAAGCTATACCTCCTCTTTCCACATAAATTGTAAATTTTAGACAAGGTCATTGATAACACGAAACCTCAATTTTTTCCCCCTTTCGATCACGAGTTTTCAACCACTTAATTACTTCCAATCCCAGTATTATACATGTATTGTATAATATTGCATCAAGTTAATCAATATTCAAAAATACTATACATCATTTTTGAATACTGAATTATGTAATATAGCATATTATTGCATAATATTGTGAAAAAGTCTATGCAACATAGAAATAGCAAATTGCCATTAAAAGAGCTCTTGGGTTTCAGTCTTATTGCAAAAGTTAGTTCATGATTTGATTGCATAACAAATATTTAAAAGGTTAAAATGGTCCATGAAATTATTCAAGATTCACGATAGCAAACGGACTGTATTGACTATATAATATTTTCATATGAGAAACTATTTCGCTCTGAACAATGACATAATTCAAAAGTAATGTCGTAAATTCGATTGGGAACACGTCACGAAAAATATTAGAATTGTTACATATTTTCAGAAAAAAATTATAATTTGCATTTAGCTGCAATGTAAAGTAAATGAATGCCTCTAAAGTTCTTTACTAAATGAATAAAAATCATTGTATGATAAACATTATGTAATGATTTTTATTCGATAAACACATCATGTTGGTGGTAATGGTGATATAATATTATAAACACGACATATTGGCGACACATTTATTGTCATATGCTAATACATTGTATCCGAAAGAGTTCATGACAGTTCAGCAAGATTCTGAACTATTGCATTGAACAATACAGGCTTATTTCCATTTTCTTTGTCCAAATTTTACTGCAAAAAAAAATTTGTTCAACTCTTTCTCTGGATCTAAACTATTTAGCTTAATGTCTTTTGGGTAAAAGGAATGCTGAAAATTTGAATTCATTCAAGGTTTCCATATTGCGTGAATGGAAGAGATTATCTTTGGAAATGATTCA
Organism: Argiope trifasciata; assembly: GCA_026543055.1. Classification (NCBI taxonomy): domain Eukaryota; kingdom Metazoa; phylum Arthropoda; class Arachnida; order Araneae; family Araneidae; genus Argiope; species Argiope trifasciata. The sequence goes on along the minus strand of JAPMOQ010055483.1, from coordinate 4,868,322 downwards.
TGCCACAATTCGACAATACCATATACGATTATGCTTAGTCTCGATAACGACAACAATCGATTCGAAAAAAAATTCTCCTGATAAAGCTTCTTTTCCGATGTTCCTCATATAGATTCCTGTCTTATAATAAAATGATTCGGAATTTATAATAATATTTTGCGCCATCTAGTAAATTTTTAAAAGAAAATATTAGTAGTGTAAATTTATTGCACTTATAGTTATGAAGAAATTTTGTACATAAGTAGTCGTAGTGGTGGCTGTGTTTCTGGAAACCAAAAATAATAATTTAATGTATTTCTCATTCCAGAATCTCGTAAGCACCACTTTTCAAAGATTCTACCCCACTAAGACTTGAGACCGGTAGGATGAGGGCATTTCGGGATTTTTTTAGACATTCTTTGACCATTATTTTCACCCCCCAAAAAATTGTTCCCTGAGTTTTTTTTTCTGTTTTTTCTCTCTCCCCTTTCCCTAAATATAGGTGAGGGCCGTGTCGTTTCTGAGAGTTATATTTTATTTTAATTCAAAAGTGTGCATTGATTACTTATGTGAGTAGTTTAAGTGTCAAAAAAAATCTTTCAGGAGTTGTGCAAAAAATATTTTATATAGCATTAAAAATGGGCAAAATTATTTGCCATTGTCAATTTTCGTTGGAATTCCTGGCTTAATCATGATGATGTAACCTTCGCGCAAACGCATTGGTGACGTTACGAAAGAATTCCCATGATCCCACAGTAACAGATATAAGTTTCAGTTTGGGTTGATGAAGTGTAAGAACGGCACCATAGATGGTTGTATGCTATGTGAAGAATTCGTGCATGTAAAGTGAAATATATGTAAATATTTGAATATAATTATCTGTACCTGTGTCCCCTTCCAGCAAGTAAAAAAGGTGATAAAAGTGACAATGCTTGGATTGATGCTTTCGATGTTTATATGATCTAATTCACTTTGGAATACCTCGATTCTAACTCATTTAAAAGACCCCGGAATGACAAGATAAGAGTGCTATATATTTCGATAAATTTGAATTTACAACCTAGAAATCTTAAAAATTTCCAAATTTTATGAAAAGATTTAATGATAAATAAATAAGAGGATTTTAACATAAAAAATTACTGTCATTTTTCAAAAAAGGAATTATAAAATTTTAGAGTATCAATTAAAAATATTTAATTTATTCATCAAAATTAAACGCTTAGGTACCTTTCTGCTAGTAAAAAATAACCTAAACTATTTTATTGTTAAATAGTATCTTTCCCCTACGGTAATACAAGTTATCCGCAGTTTTTATGTTTCTAAATCCTTGTTGTTGTTGTTTCTAATTGCATTTATCATTCACAAACCCACTGACTAAAGTGCCATTGAGATTAAATCAAAATTTTTTGCATCTCTTGTTTTTCAGTATCGCCATCTAGGATCAAGAGAATAAGTTAGTTACTAACAAGTCACAACCCTTTTTACGGGGTGGACTTCATTCATGCATTTCGCCAGCTCACCCACAGATAGTAATTTAGACCTGGATGAGAGAACTATCACCTCTGAACCAGTTACCTCCAGTGATATTACTCAGGACATTGAGAACTTTGTGACTACGACAGATTTTTATGTGGGGCCAGCAGACACCACCACACACGAGGGTCTTTTGCAAGCGGGGTCAGAACTCACAACCCATGGGATTCTAATCCATTGCCCTACCAACCAGGCTACACTCACTTCTCTTAAGTCATTAAATGATCCTAATTCCCATTAAATACAAACATTTCTTCCTTTCTCTTTTCCTCTAACACCTATTTTATCAAATAAATACTCTTGACGCATGTGCAAAATATTCGAATGTTTTGTATCCGACAACGAGCAATAAAACCTTTTATTGTTTATTTTGTCAGGGTGAGTTTTTTTTCTCACGTATTTCTTCATTGTTAATTGTGGTGATGATTCCAGAAACGAAATTTATTTAAGCGTCGCGTATCATTTTCTGCGATAAATTTAATCAATTTTCGAAAGATAAGAATTTAAAATAAATGCCTGCATGTAAAATTTTAATATTTTCCAATTTTTGAGTTTAAACTTGGTCATATGCCCCTAATCAAAGACAAAAATAAGTGAAATTATTTTTTCATTGAATTAAATGAATTTCAATAACAATATAACTTTAGTTTTTTCAGTTTAGTTAGATTTTTCTTTCAATTAAATTAGTTTCAATTGTTGAAATAATTTATGATTTAAGTCTAATGTAGGGAGTATTTTGTCTTTTTGAAGAACATTCAAGAGAAATAACCTAAGAGAAATGTCCATTTTTTATTCGTTTGGAAAAGAAATCACATGAAAATTTTCAACAGCCATCCTAATCAGAGCGAGCACTTCGTTATTCAAATTTTGAATAAAGTTGTTTAATACCATAGAGTCTGTAACCTTTTTCTTACAACTTCTCAAATCAAGTCATACCTTTAAGTCATTAAGTCAATGACGAGAAAAGTTTCCTAATCATAATCGTATGCCTTCATAAAAACTTATGACTATGGGCAATAAAAGTAGAATAAGTAAATGATAATGCCTTAGGTAACTAGTTCCCTTTTCGGAAAGCCATTTACAAAAAATTACCCATTAAGTGGATGATATTATCTGGATGACCTTAGATTACCCTTTCTATTAAGATAATACATCTTCTTAGAAAGGGCTGATGATAATGTTTTACGGAAAAGGAGAAATAATTAATGGTAATTCAATTAGATAACTTCGATAGAGCTGCACAGTGGGTCTTTGAATTCTAGTAACTAATCCTATATATGATCCCGATTTATATAAAATTATCTGAAGTTTCTAAATAATCATCAAGTTTGAATATCACCAATTAATATTTTAGGTAGTAAAATTCTATGATCAGAAAGACTATTTAATTTTAATGAGCCTTTCCTATATCATCCCAGAAAAAATATGAATTATGGCATTCATTCGTGATATGAATGATTGCCAGAATATATATACTGCTTAAATTGCATGATAAAAAAGTCGAATATGAGTTTATTTGTTTCGAAATCATGAGAAAAATTTGTGTTCATGTCTTTGCTGCAAAATAACGGGTGGAAGCTAGGCCCATCCCTTAACTGTTTCTATTGTACAGGAAAAAACGTCCAAAAATTGGGTTCGATGAGAAATGTAGATGATAAAGACTTTAATGATGATATCTATTAAAGGTGATTTCTTGCTATGACTCTTTCTTCACGTAAGTCGGTGAATAAATCTGCTAAATAGGATTGTACTTCAAGTTCTTTTCTGTTGTCCCGACGAAATCTGTCTTATGACCCTAGATCTAAGAAGATTAAGACTTAAGATTCAGATTAACGAATACGGGTTGGATTTACCATTGTTTATGTATGGTATGGGCATTCGTATATATCCTATTATATCGAGTATCTCTAGATATTAACTACTATTTTCAGATACGACTCCAATGGAATATCTCTGTATTTAGATGTAAAATGAAGAGATAAACTCAAAGTACTCATGCAATACAGAAGTAAATAGATTTTTTTTTACTTCCATATACGAGAATTAAAGTTTCACTTCGTATGGATTGAATTCGACTGTTACTCATGTATGACAATTCTTTGCGAATTAATCAAAAGGTTACTGTCAAAGCCTGAATCTTCATATAATATAAATCAGTAAAAACTTTCTTCAACTTCATCATCATATATTAAAGTACGAGAAACAATACAAACTTGGATATGAAAGTAAGTTATTTCATAGTTTATTTGAAGAATTTCTTAACTGTATCAAATATTAAATTTTATATTCATTGAAATGTGTATTAAAAATAATAAGTTCTACATAAGAGAAAATGGCATTCTAAGAAACGTGTACTATAAAATAAAATTAATAGAGTTCAATCTTGTTAATCTTTCGTTAATCTGGTAGTCACTGTCTGATATTTCCCGAATTGTTGAATGATGAAGCCAATTGATTAAATTTTGTATTTTAACTTAATTCTTTTACTTATAACCATGTCTGATCTGATCTTGGTGTGAATTCTTTGTACTTATAACCTCCTGCATGGATGGTCTTTCAGAAATTTTCTCGCGCCCTTTCTAATAAAATTGTTACTCCTCGTAGTAGGGGTAACTCTGGAGTAGGGGTAACATGGTTTCCCCGTGATCTGGGCGTTCCGGTTCGGGCATGTTTGTTATTCTGTATTCTATCAGTGAATAGTGTGAATGTGCTTCCATGTAAAAAGAGATTGTGCAAGCGAAAGTGAAGCATGAAGTAGCTAAGACGAATTCTTGACCCTCGTTGGCGATACTGAAAAAACAAGGGACGATAATTTAGGCTTAAATCACTGACAGCCTTCTGTCAGCGGGCTTGTAAAGTGCTATAAATAACAACAACAACAACTCCTCTCTTCCACAATAAATTAACTTTGTACGAGCCAGTGAGATCCACGAGTGGCGAGATTTTTGTTTAAAGCCTCTACTATACTATATTGCACTATGAATCAGACTCATGAAAGGTGTTTGCTTCGTATTATAGAATAGAAAAACGATAATTGTACATAAATTACATGGTATTGACGAACAATATTTGCCAGATATCGAGTTTTGGCTAATCAAATTTGCAATATTTGGCGATTAATTACTGGCCTGCAGCTAAAACATAAAGCACCAAAGAAGAATATGCATCTAAGGTGAATTTTTTCTGACCGACTGAAAGTAGATATTGATACAAAGATATAATTGCAGTCACAAAAAGATATATCGAATTTCATTCATTTAAGCCATTGTATTTTTGAGTTATAGCATATACATATCTGTGAAAATAAAGGCTGATAATCTGTCAACTACTTGACCAACTTAATTCAATAAAAATCTACATTTTAGATGCTCAATAGGGGCTTTAAATTTGATTTATCTATCTTTTTGTATTTTATAGTTATGCTAATGTAATGCTATTGTAGTTATGTTGATTAGTCGAGTCGTAGAATTGCCTTGTGAAAGATGAGTGCAAACAATAATGGAAGAAGCCTTTATTTTCTTTTGTAGTAAAGTAAGGGAATCAGCGGTATGGATTTTGGGAAAATAAGTGCACTACACTTCAAGCAATCTGTTGAAAAAATGGATGGCAATCATTCATGAAAATGAAGGCTTGGCATCAGCATTTACTGTTTATTACATGACAAAATCCTAAGCTATCAAGACATGTTTGACATCTTATTCCTAATGGCAGGTCTTCCAGATGAAGTCTTCAAATCTACAAAGAAAATTCAACAATTTCTTTCATATAGCTCAAAGTGGTTTTGAATTCTCTTCACAAATAGACATAATTAAAAAATGGGTTTTTCGAATGAAGTGAAACTTAAAACGTCGAGAATCATTAAAATCTCAATTTCGGTTTTTAAAAAAATGATTACAATATTTTCTCTCCGTATTCATAATAAACGAAAAATTAAAATCCACACACACTTGTTATTTATTAAAAGAATAACAAATATACGAAAGAGAAGAAATAGAAAGCAATATTTTTCTACTAAAATCTTTTTGTCACGTTCAGTACCAATCCGAGAAGCTTTCAAGATCTTTACTTAGTCCATAAAAAATGCCTGCCATCAGGAATAAGATGTCAAACATAATGTCTTGATAGCTTAAGATCTTGCCATGCAATAACTAGTAGTTGATGTCAAGCCTTTATTTTTATGAATGATTGCCAATAATTTTTCTCGACAGATAGCTTGAAGTGTAGTGCACTTATTTCCCCCAAATCCATAATGCTGATTGCTTTACTTTACTACTAATGAAAATGAAAGCTGCTTCTGTTATTGTTTTGCACTCATCATTGCATAATGCAATTCCACAAATAGAGGAAATCGATTGTGAAAAAGGGGTACACTTCATGACAAGTCCTTTTAGTTTAGGTGAAGGACAATCGAGTGTTTTCTTTTTTTAAATTAAATAATCGATGACAGTAGATTTTACGCTTGAGTTTCCATGAAGCAAGATTTTGAGAAATGATTCTGGACAGCCGTGAAGGAAATATTTTACTTAAACATCTACTTAATATTTATATAAAGCAGTAATGTAAGCAGCGTAAATTTCGGACTATTATGGATATTTTATTGTTAGGTGATTTATGTTGATTCCTTTCGGAATATGGGTCTAGCTGGAGTTCTAAATTCTATTTATTCTTGAAATTTATTATTTTTTGATTAAAATCGCATTTTCTTTTATTTCTTAATTCTAATGAATTATGTTTTTACTTAATCTTTTACATAGTGTAGAAAAATTATCATCTTCAAAAAAATTCGAATTTGAGATTTTTTCAAAATTTTATAGGTTTAGACACCTATCAAATTTTGAACTAAATCAACAAGAGGTTAATCATTTATCAGAAACATACAGATACAATAGTTCAAAAACTCAATGACTCAAATATATCAACTTTGTAATGGGATTTTATGATTACAAATGTAGTTGCGAGTCAAATTTTTCTTTCAAATGGCTGAGAAGAACGAGTCTAAAATGCAAATTCAATTTTTGGATTCTATTAACCACATGACAAAGGTTAATTGCTGAAAAAAACCTTGCATAAGATCATTCGATAGATTAAGAAAGAATGCTAAATTAACGTTAAAGATTTAAATTTTGTGACTATTGTATGCTAATGTCATACCAGACATTCACTGGAACAACTTTTTAGAGAATAAGATTAGAGAATAAGTGATAAAATATTGGTGAGACTATTCCCTCTTGTATTTTGCTTCTTATTACCTTTGATTCTTAATCTGGTTGTAAAATGTTTTCTTTAATAAGACATTCGTATTTAGCTAGTTGATATTAGCAATCAGTCTTTGTCCCCAATATGAGTGTGGGATCTCTAAGGTAGAAGTGATTACTCATTTTATCATACTGATCTATGATATCACTAACTACATTTATTATTAATGTTCACCTTGGCTGTTATTAATAAATGATTAATCTCATGACATACTGGATGTATTAAGAGTTCACATAAAAATTCCTTAAAACAGAACGAAGAGTTTTAAGCAATAACTATGAATGAACTGATGGATGGCGGATGAACTGATTCCTCCATTTAAAGGTTCAGATCTTCAAGAAACACCACGGCATTTTTGCAAGAACAAGAGTAGATTTATTTTATACCAAAAAGAACAAAACAAGAGAAGTTAACTGAACAAGTAGAAGCAACTCTTTCGAGTTCGGGAAGAATTATTAAGTTCTTTCGGCCAGATAACATAGTGGTTAGTGATAAACAAGTGTTTGCACGAAGAGGGGAGTAAGGGGAGTAAACGATCTTTTTTCTTTTCTTTTTTTTTCTTTCAAAATAGAAATAACTGTGATTTTAAGAAGTTGTCAAAAAACGGAGTAATTAATAGAATAACTTCACATAACACAAATTTATTTAAGCGGTCAGTGTACAACTGTATCTTTACTTATATGATAGGTGAGACACTTATTGCAAAACTTGTGACAGCTAAAAGAATCATATCTGAAGGATTTCCATATCATCCAGTCGATTAGTAACTTTGAATTTCGCCAAAACTGTAGCAAAAATCCTCCTGAATTGACTTTAACAAATTCCACTGCTAAAAAAAGACAGAAGTAATATCATGGCTTAGATCATTTGAGTTATGCTTAAACTACAACTCAGTTTGCATCAGAAACATCTAAATGGAATGCTTTCATTGAACATGGAATACAGGCGAGACACTATCCAGTGTTGCATTAAATTTCTTATCTGCAATGTGAGCAAAATGTTTCCACACACACCAGTTACTGTTTCTGTTTGCTATCTTGATATACAGTAACATTTTAGAAAGAAAATGTTCTTGGATTGAAAGACATGCTGCCATCACAATAAGCTGTTGAGTGATGTGAATGTAATGGCACATGCTTATATTCGTGGAAATTTAATGACACCCTCTGTTGATCTCCCCATGTATTGTCATATTTTTCATTTTAAAATCGAAATTTAAGTCATTCATAGCTGTTATTATTCCATACAAAATCATGTCCTCCATAAAAATCTGATGCGTTTTTGAGACTCTTAATTGAATGAATATGACAACCTACTGCCACAACAGAACATGACATCTCTACTAATAATGAAGAATGTTCACTCTTTCTCCAATGTTATTGTTGCTGTATTTATGCGGAACTTGTAAATACAGCTGCCAAAACAGAACTGCCATCGCTTATGTGTTAACTTAAGGAAATAACGTAAGGAAGAAGTTATATTATATTTTATACTATCTTAATATAAGGAAAAAGTCATATAAACTCTTCTCAGTCTTCATATGAAAAAGAATAGACACATATGAGAATGAAGTCAAGTTAGTCTCAGCAAATAATAAATAGTGTGGTCCAAAATTTCTCCTTTATGTAGCTGTACTTCTTTGGAACTTGAGAATCGTTGCCTCTTTTGTAAATTATTCAACTTTGGAAGTCACATGAGATAAAATCAAAAGTATTGGTTAATTTTGCAAATAGCGGAATTTAATGTTTAAAAAAGTAAATTGATATTAAGAAATACTGGCGTATGATCTTGATAGATAAATCATACTTTCTTCTGTGATAGAAAGTTTTGAACTCTTTTAATCATGATCTACATGAATGTGCGGCATTTTCTGAAACTGGGTGTAATTGCTCTGAAGTTCTAATTATTTCCCTTTATTTCATTAAAAGTGGCAGAAAACATTTTCACTTGTAAAAAAATTAATAGTATTGGAATATTTTTAATGTATCGTTACTAATCGACAAATTGAAATACAGTTCAAGGGGACAAAATTTGATGGGGAAAATATTTCCTTTACTCAAAAAACTGATTAAGCTTTTTAGAATTGCTATTATTTTGACATTTGTGAAAATTATACTAAAAATCAATCGCTATTTATTAAGTACAACAATAATGTAGTTAAAGAATATAAAATATATACAAATAATTATTGATCAAAGTGAATTTGAAAATAAAATTAATTTTCTCTATTAGTAGATTTAATAATTATAATCGATTAATTAATATTTTTATCGATTAATTAATCGATGATATTTTAAATGCCCTTCATTTATTAGTCAGCTATAAAAATGTACCTAATAAAATAACTAAATACAAATAATTGTGAGAAATAAATCAGAAGAGGTTCCAATACACAAGCAAATAGCTATTAACCGAAACAAATCTTCTCAAGTCCCCATGTGAAACTTGCTGACAAATTCAACAAACGCGTTAGTATTGTCCGAGATACGCCTCCTCCATTCCGCCAATCAATAATATCGTGATTTCTTGCTATAAAACATTTAACTGGCAAACAGACTAAGCAATCAACATTCTAGCCAAAAAAAAAAATTTCAACGATGGCAATAAATTTTTTTGATGGCACTTACTGACAATTGTTAATGTTTGGAAAAAATGTAATATGATTGCTTTTACGATAAAAACTGGTTAGGAAATATTTTAATTCTATATATTTTTCCTAATATTTCCTTTTCTATATAGAAATATAAGCTACTTTATTCATATTTTTGTATTTTTTTAATCTTTCGCATTGTTTGCTTTATTATATAAAGGAACTTTTTTTTTCAAAAATTTCTTTCAGTTGTAAAAGATTAAATAATTAAAACTTGTTAAAGTTTGCGTTATAAGTAGAAATGCTATGAATTAAGATTTATAAAAAATCAGAGGAATTGCATGCAAAAAAGTAATTAAGAATATCGCAAATCAAAAATAGCAAGTTCGTTTCTTTTCCGTCAACGATTCTCAGTTACCACTGAAAAAAAATTATATTGCTATTGGCCAGCAAGAATCGTAAAAATTCTCTATCGATCTGCATCGATAAAGAATTATCGAAACAGATTCATAATCATTGATGCACAATTTACAAAGAAAAAATATTTCCCTCCAGACAATAAAATAATTAATTAAATTTAAGTCACTAATATTTTCCCTATTTTTCCCTTAAGTATTAACTATTTTCCCCCCTATATTTCAATAATTAAAATTTCTACTAAGCACAAATTTTTATTATGCTCGTTGTGAGTTGATAAATTTACTTTTTTATTTAAAACTTCTATTTATAACATATACATTTCAAAAATGTTTGTTTTAAGGTTTAATGCCGAACTGGTTAATAATAAATATATTTTTGTTTTTCTCAACTAACGTTTAAATCATGAAAACAACTGTATTTAATTTGAAGTATGATAACTGTACTTTTTGTTATAAATATGTTATTATGCTAGTATTTCAGATTTTGTTCACAATTATTGCAATAGAATTACAAAGGAATTAAGACGGTTTTACACTCTGCCGGTTATGAGAAGAGCTATAGGCAGCGCATGCGTATAGAAGCTGAAAAATGCTATTTAGCCAATGGCAAGTAATTGTCCTGACGTGACAACATCATACGGCTATATTGAGTTTTTTTTTTCTTACTGCGCATACGTTTATATATTTTGACAAGTTTTTTGCTGTGGAAAAAATGATCGCTTATCATATATTAATTCCGATATCTTTTGCTTTTTGTTTTGTGCTTTTTTTCCTTTTTTTTCTATAATTTTCCAAATTTAGGTATGTGACTCCTTTTTTATTTTAACATAATTCTTTATGCAAATATATATAATTTAATATGATACAGAATGAAAAAGAAAAAATTCTGGTGTTTTAAAGAAAAAAATTAAACGGCAATTTATACCCAATAATGGAATGGCTGAATTTATTTTAATAATATAGAAAGGGACTAAATCAGTCCCTTTCTACCTCTGCATTGCCTACTGACAGTCACATAACTCGACGTGTGTAAACCTGGCATTATGTCTGCTTTTCTGCAGAGATATTTTCAGTAATGCGATAAGGGTCGAGTTAAAAGTAGGTGATTGAATATAATTCACAATCTAAATTCAATCACTTAGAGTTTGGATTTCTTTAAATATTTAAAGATTTCTGTAATTTCAATTCTTATAGACGATAATCAGCAGCGACTCATGATCTTTATATATGGTGAAATTTTTTTTGGCAATAGAAACCCCATTGTCCAAAGATCATATTGCCACGCTGAAAAAAAAACAGACAATAAAACTTCTACGAAATAATAAAAACTTCTTATTTCAAAAAAAGACTAAATGTGAATCAATTATCCTGGATTAAGATTTAATGGCTGGAAACTAAAAATATGGCCGGTTGAATGAAAATAAAGAATTAATAACATTCTTTGGAAACATCGTGTAGAGAATAATCGGAAGTTATGCTGGTTTACCTTCTGCCAGTTATAAGACTGTAAGTAGGCAGCGCATGCTTAAAATGGCTGAAAAATTCTGGGCGACACAATTAGAAGCGACTTTCTTGTTTTTTTTCTTACAGTGCATGCCTTTGTTGAATTTGGTGTGAAAAGATTGATCATTTATCATAGAATAATTCCCTTTTTTGCTCTTTCTGATACGAGATTTTGTACTTTTTTTCATTTTAATTGTCATTTCTTTCCTATAGTTTTTCAAATTTAAGTATGTTGATTTTTTTAAAATTTAACTATGTTCTTTTGAGTAAATATCCATTATTTTAATATGTTGCGTATGGGAAAAAAATTCAGGGATGCCGAAACGGCAATTAAGCATAGAATAATTGAAAAACAAACAAACAAACAGGAATGTATTTTATGAAATTGTGACAAACATAAATCATGCCCTTCCTACTTGAAGTCTTACAATTGACCGAGTGAAAACCCAGGATTAATCTTGATCTAAAAGTGACATCATGAGAGTTCCTTTTTATTCTTTTCTTTTACCTTGAAAATAATTATTTCGTTAGTTATACTTTTTGTTAATTAATCTTGTTGATTAATTTGCTAGCCAATTTTTTTATTAAATTGTTATTTATTAATTATTTTTCTTTTTAAAAGTTAATTATTTACCTTTGGCTTACTAATCTTTTACCTTTAAAAATAATTTTTATTGAATTATTTTGTTGAATAGTATTTTTTTAAAATTTTATTCGCGACACTATTCTCGTGTGATAATTTTTCTTTCTTCACCCTAAATGATTGCTTGACCAACGAGTATTTTAACTTGTGCATATACTTAAACCAACGAAAGAAGTTTTTTACGAATAATTTCCAAGAAATTTTTTATAATCGAAAGGAAATTTCGGAAAAAAATATTTAAAAATGGCTTCTCTAAATCATCAAAAAGGAAATTTCAAGACAAATATTTGCCTATTCCATTTTGATTGTATTTTATCCACTAATTGGATTAAGAATTAAAAAAAAAGAGATTAAGTTCCACATCAAACAATATTAAGTCTACTTCTAGAATTTTATTCCAGTTACGCTGTACTAAAATAAAAAGATGTCAAATGTAATGAATCGACACGATGACCTTTTTTTTTGATGATAGTAATGTTGATTTCCCGAGGCATTTCGGCCTTGACATTTTACGTCTGTTTTATAATAATCCCCACACAATGCTCGTTCCCACATATAAAGGATCTTTATATTCCTTTTTTTAATGAAGTGTATGTATAACTAACCAGCTGGGAGTGCTAGTTAAAGAGTTATTACGTCTGCAAGGAGAAGTTCCAAGCTCCAATTCGAGAAAAATGGTGCTTCATCACGCAGTGCTGTTTTCAATTTCGCTGACTGATGAATGGAATTGGATGGTTTGGGGGGGAAGAGTTTCTTTTTGTTCCTTTCAGGAAATGAATTGTTCGCTCAATGGAATTTTCAGCAATTTGGTATGGTATCAGAATCCTCATACAAGGCCGTTACAAACTAGTAGATTTTCTTAGAAGAATCATTTAAAAAAAGACTGGAATCAATTTATGAACTTGTGACACGTATCTGCGAACAGCAGCAATTTCATTCTCGAAGCAAATTGGTATATTGTATTTGCCGACAGTAGTATTATATTACGCTTCTATTTAATACAACGTACAACTAGACAGGCAGTAACATTTATTATGGGATTAGGCACAAACCGAGAGATCAGGCAAAACAAGATTTGATTTCATTTACTCATGAATGGAATTGAATGATTTGTGGTGGTAAATAATGTTTTTAATTCATTCATCATATTATTTGTACGCTCAATAGAGTTTTCTGCGGCGTAGATATGTTATAAAATTTCTTAAGGATGAAATTACAAACTAAGTTTAAAGGTAGAGATTTTTTTTTTATATTATCAAACAATGCAATTATATTATGTTTACAAGATTCATTAAGATTCCTCTTGTTGATTTAACTTTCGTTCCAATTCTCATTTTTTATTAAATGCTCGTAATATTACATCAACCATAATTTAATACAAAATATAGCTAGATGTAAGATACCATGCGCAGTAACGTTTTTTATATGATTATGATGCAACTGAGTGATCAAATATAGCTATATATTTTTGATGAATGGAAATAAGTAATTTTTCAGCCTAAATTTTGTTTTCTTATTTCATCATAAAATGGATTACTTGTTCAAGTGAATGATCAGCATCCTCGGTATAATAATAGAATTTTCATTCGACATTACAAACCAACAAAGTTTCATGGAAAAGCTCAACAATAACAAAAGAAAGAATGAAATTAATTTATGATCACTTGAAATATATTTTGTGAACAGCAGCAATTTTATCCTCAGTCGATTGGAGCAGTGTATTGTATTTGGTGTCTGAAGAATTATAGTATGCCACCGTTTTATAGAATGTGCAATTAGATGTTGGATCACATTTATCATGGGGTTTGACAAAGATTCAAGCAAAACATTATTGGAATTGATCTATTGATGAATGGAATTGAATGTTTTTGGAGAGAAAATTTCTTTTTAGTTTTTCGTTAGTTCAATAGAAATTTCATCATCCTTGGTAAGATAATTAGTGTTCTCATAGGAGGGCATTACAAAATAAGTTTAAAGGTAGATATTTTTTACCTTCTAGAATACTTGATATAGAGAAAGGATAGTAATCATCAAAATATTCTAACTCCAGATTTTGATGAATCTACATTTTAGACCTTTCTGGGTTTGAAAAGCATTTTTGGGGAAAATGTCCGTTCTTCTGTCGCAAAGATAACTAAAAAAATGTATTGAGTTAGACGGGATAAAATTTAAAATGCAATCTGTGCACTAAATTTGCAATTTTCTACAAATTCTATGTAAAGTCTGTTTACTGGAAGTTCGAATACAAGTTAACACAATTATGAAAAAAATGAAGAGATTCAATATCTGTAGTGTAGACTCCTTTCAGAGTTTGAGCTAAATATAAGAATGGACTCATTGTCTGTCTATCTGTACTTTCAGAAACATGCAGACGCGATAATTAAAAAATGCTGAGACTTAAATTTATCAATTTTGATTTGAGATTTTGTGACTACAAATTCAATTTTATGTCATTTTTTTTGTTTCAGTCAGAAAAACCTTGTCTAAAGTCTTAATTCCATTTTTGTATACTATTAACGCTTGTTAAGAATTAACTTGCCAAGAATAAGGCTATAGATTCAATAAAATTTCGCGCCAAAAGTTGATATTTCGTAAATATTGTAAGTCAAGCCATATTAACTCTCATGCCAAATTTATAAAAGAGTATGTAAGAAATTTTTGTAAACCACTCACACCTTGTTTCGAAGTTATCAAACAATGCAATTATATCATGTTCACGCGATTCATGAAAAATTATCCTCTTCACTTTATTATCCGTATCCAATTAACATTTTTAAAAATTTCTTGCTCTTAATATTACACCTTGCTCATCTTTTCTCTCGTTTTCGTTATATTTCATCAAGCCACGATTTAAGGCAATGTATAGGATGTAAGATGACATGCGCTGTAACGTTTTAGCTGACAGGCCACGCATAGCTGCATTTTATTTTTTGGTAACTGATAAATGGCATTGGATGATTTTTCAGGACACATTTTCTTTTTTTTACTCCACCAGAAAATAATTTATACGTATAATTGAATCTTCAACAACTTCAATATGATAGAATTTTCATACAAAGGCTACATAAGAAAGCATTGCAGCAAATACAGGTAGATATTACTAACTATACTTCAATACTTACAATAAAAAAATACTTCATAGCCATAAGTGATAGAAAATCGTAATAATTAATCATTACTAACATGCTTCATGTAACATGCGCATATCAGTTTATTTCTAAAGGTAAAAGACTATAGTTCTTGCATCAACTTATGCAAATGAAGGGACATAAAAATGACGTTTTTGTAATTTATAAAGAGAATGCTTAATTAACAAATAAAGATGTCAAAATTAAAATATCTTCGGTTAATTCCCAGTGAACGGTACGCTCCTTGTCCGCCATCTTGTTTTTGGTGACTATTGTCGAAACACGACTCCGCGAAAACGTGACGCCGACGATGTTCCGATGGCGAGCGGTCGATGTATCTTCGTGTTAGACCTAGAAACTGAGCGTGAACTCTATGGAGTCGTGCTCCGAAAATAGTCACCAAAAACAAGAAAATATCACAAAACAACAATAAATTACAAAAATTTTTCACACACATTTCCATACACACGACAAACCCAAGCATACCCGTCATCCAAATCTTTCCTTTCAACCAAATTCATATTTTCATTACAATTAGGACAAGTATAATGACTAGCAATCAATCCTACACTCATACAATAATTAACAACATCCAACTTACCTTTCTTTTCCAATTAAAAAAAAACAACCTCAAATTCACTCGATCTTGTTTCGATCCAGACAAAGACGAAAAAGCCATTATACATTTAAAAACCAGAAATTAAAACTTAAAGCCAAATAAACGGCAAAAAGTTTTGAAATTCAAACTTACTTCCTACAACTTTGAATATAATTGGATGAAACAAGAATTACATCATCATGACATCACATCATTCATTGCGCAAATTACGAGGTTACCATATTTTAACGGGAGAGAAAGGGTGAAGTTGCCAAGGAGAAAATAAATATCGTTCGAGAAATGGCGCCGAAAAATCGCCAAAATAGAGCGTACCGTTCACTGGGATAGAGCCAAACTTGCTTATAGTAAATGGTACCGGATTATATAACTGCTTGTAAAATTTATTTTTTGTTGCTTCTGCTTTTGAATTTTGCCTTATTATATTGAAATTTTCTCAATTCCTTCCATATCCTCTCCCATATATTATATAATGTAGTTTGTTGTTAGATGGTATGCAGATACCGATGCTTCAACGTGAGTAATTTTCACTTTAATAAATCAGAAAGGATTTACTGTAATCGAAAATTCTTGTGTTCTTCTGAATATAAAGCGTTTTATGTTTATTTGTGCTATTTAATGAAGAAAAGTTCCAATAAATTCTGGAATTTTTTCACTCCTTCTCTTTCGATAATTTTTAAATTCAAATTTGGCCTTAGATAGTTTTTTTGGTCAGTATATCTAAATGATGTTGATTTTCTTTGATATTTGAAAGCTTTTTCAACCTTCTTTTCATCATGAGCTTTGCGTTGATTCCTTTGCCAGCGATCAATTCCTTATGTCCTCTTGTAATTTGCATATATTAGCAATAAAAATTAATTCTTGAAGAAAAATGATATTAAAAACATAATTTGTAGGCTTATGAAGAGCTTTCAATTTCTTATTCCCTCCAAAATTCCTATCTTCTTATTAGACCTTCTTCTATTCCCACCGGAGAATGCCGGAAAAATGAACTTGAATCATTTATGAGCAACTTACAATAGTGCTAATATAAATATTAGCCGTTTCATCCAATTGCTTTATATTTTATTACATATTATTTAATAATTTTTTTATGATTTCAATTATTTTCTTTCGAATAAAGAAGTTTTCACTTGAGGAATGTTTAGAATGTAGCAGAATGTTTCCCATGTAACTGTTATGTTTCACTAAGTGAGTGCTTTCTTTTCGAAAAGATAGACTTAATATTGGACTTTTTTAAACGGTTTTATTTTTCTCTGACTATGTCATATTTATAATAATAGTATTTTTATTGATTTTTCACACATTTTCTAGTATACCAGAGTTTGGTTATTGATTCCCGATGACAATATAATATTTTTAAAACTTCAGAGCTCTTAGTTAAATTATCTTAGCTAAAGCTTTTATTTCATGGAGATTGCAACATTTCGAAATTAATTTATTGAAATATTAGCTTTTAAATTCCATCATATTTGGAAATACGAATTATGAAGTTTATTAAAAACCAAGCAAGAGTATAATAAAAATAAAAAGGCTTTTAATATAGTTTAATAAATATATTGAAAATGCTGGAATGCCCTACCCATAGGAATGACAGAAGGAACCAGATCCGTCACCTTTTTGTACCCACCGGGCTGGTGAGATCCAACCGCCATGCTGGAAGCATCTCATCCTCAGTTACGAGATGATCCATCCCGGGGGTCAAGCAAATTTAGGAGGAGTACTAACTGCTCATGTTTCTGCATACCATCCCAGAATGAAGTACAATCGTCAAAAAATTCTAGTCTCAGGTTCTTGAGACGAACAGTAGAAATGGTTTACTGGCAGAAATAAGAAAAGTGCGAAGATATTTCTATGGATAATAGATGCATTTTCTTATTACAATCGATATTTATAAACAAAGTTCGGTAATTTATAATATGTTTATGTTATAAATATATGGAATTTATGAGCTCTTTGATTCTATATAAAGGTTTTACTTGTTAGAGAAATAAGTTTTAATGTCTCTGTCGATAAACAAATAATTACTCATCAAATTTCCTGAAAATCAAATAATATATTCGTGTAGCTTGTTACTACTGGTTCATATGGTTTAGAATAATCCTCATTGGTCCAGAAGGTTTAGCCCCGCCTTCCGTCACTATATAAGGCAGTCAGTCTGCGTAGTGGAATCAATCGATTGTTAAGACCTGAGCTGAGAGGTCTTGGAAGCTGAAAGGAGTACGGCGATGGGCGAACTGAGTAGACCTAAATAGCGAAGTCTTGAACTGAGGAGTCCTGAAAGGAGGACTGCTGTGTGGAGTATTCTGACGAAGCCTGCGTCGTAGCCCGTTGTGTCGTCGTCGGGGAAGGAGCTGTCCTGAATTGAGGAGTAATCCCTTTGTGCCAATAGTGAGTCGCCAACGAAGGCAAGAAGAGACCGAGGAATAGTTTCAGCCTGTTTCGGAGAGGCCTAAGTGAGTGTAGACAGAATCCTTTAAAGATTCCCTCTCCTACTGAATCCTTTTTGGCCGCTTTGTGAGCTGTGGACGTTGTCACTACGGAATTTCTGCCTGTGGACTACTGTTGCGATTGTGGGCTACTATTTGTAGTAGAGTACTGCTGTAAAAATTTATCGTCTTTGTGCTGTCCTGTCTTTGTCCTGTAAATAAACATCGTCTGTGTTGTGTCTTCTACTAAAGGACTGATCATTGTAGTCATCATATCTCCTCACACCATACACACCCACTATACAGGTAAAAAGAATCCGACGGATTAGGATAGGAAAATCCGTAACAATATTATAAAAATTAAATTATTTAATTTCTTCCAAAAAATTACATTCCATAAAAATAACGACTATGATGTCATAGTCCTACATCAATCTTTTAAAAACGCATCTGTTTTCAAAGAAAAACGCATAATAGTAATACAATACTGCTAAAAGACTTTAAAAAAATCTATGCAATTAAAAGATTTTGATAAATATTGCCATTTACGCTTTATTCATTGCCTTCGCTATATCAAGCTTCAATTTATTAAAATATCTTAAAGATAACAATATCATGTTTTGACATGATAAAAGTCGGTATTCGAAATTTTGTCAAATCTCCAAGTTTTAGATTTCTCTGAGTTTGAAAAATATTTGTCTGTCTGTGATAAAGATAATTTTTAAAATAATGCTTTGAGACAGATGTATGAAATTTGGTATTTGGACTTTACATCAAATTTGAAAGTTTTTGTGAGAAAATCATTTTAGACAAAGTCTATCTGTCCAGCTGTTTGAGTATAAGTTAAAACAATAATTATAAAACGAAGACAGCTGGATAAGTAAAATTATTTGCACACATTAATATCTATAGTATAAGCACCTATCAAACAATTTAAATTTGGTGTGTGATTTTGCGACTATGTATGCTGTTTGTTTTAATCGATTATGAAAAAAAACTTCTAAAAATACCAAATTATTTTCCTATGCTTTTAAATGTGTCCTAAGGTTTAATCAACATAATAAAAACAATTGTCAAAGATCGCGCAATAGATACAGCAAAAATGCTCAATTCACTTCAAACATTAGTATTTCGCGACTATTATGTGGCAATGCCATTCAAAGCCTTCTCTGCGATAACTTTTTATTAAAAAGTATGCGAGAAAGTTTTGTCGAAACCACTCCAGTTGGTTAATAAAAATAATGTTTTACCTTTTCTTATAAGCACATGAATTGATTTTCTCCCCTAATTAAAATCCAACATAGAGAAAAAAAAAAACATTAGAAGAAATGCAAAAGAAAATTTCGCTAAGACGGAAATAGTATCGTGATATCCAACAATAAAAATGATAGGAATGGTTCATAAGGTCATTCACTCCATAGAATAAAGAAGAGACTTCTTGAAGTTAGTTTGAAATGATAAGTTGGGTACAAGCCAGGAGAAATGTGTTTAACGCTTTTTATACACGATACAAGCGTGTAGCAATTTTTTCCTACACGATTTTCGTTTTATTAAAAAAAAATAATTTCATCTTATTCAGTCAGATGAATTCGTTTAGGAAACAACGCTTCTCTCAAGGATCAAAATATTCACATAATTCATGTGTTTGAAATAATTTTTGAAAATATTAATTTAAAGAAAGTTTTCTATGTTTTAGACTATATAGTTTTAAATCTGTCTACAGCTTTTTCTTTATTTTTTTATGTCAAAAATTTATAAGCCCAATAAACTAACTAATTCATGTTGAATTTTTATTTAATATTATTCATATTTTAAATTGTGTAAGATTATGCACAGCTGAAAGAGAATGTATGAAGCATAACTTTTATGATTTACACCAATAAAGTCTTTAATAAATACTAATTTAGTTAAATATTGAGCATTTTTTATTATTAAATAATAAAAGCAATACAAAATAGACTACTTATTCAAGTTAAGCATATTTTAAATTTAAGTAATTGCATTACTTTCATTACCTCTCATTTGAAACTCTAATTTCAATATTTAATTTTAATATTAATAATTTCTAATTTTAATATTAATAAATGTTTATTTCAAATAGCTTTACTTTCCTTGCATCAAAGTATTTTACTCATACAATTTTTCAATAAAAGAATGTTATTTATATATTTATTCACTGAATGATGATTTTAAGTAAAAAGATGAATCTTATAATTTTTTTTCATTTTTGTTATTATTTAAATTTTAATTTATAAAAACACATAGTTAAAGTAATTTTATTAGCCATGATTTCAGTTCTTTCTATAATCGAGCTCTCCTTACCCCTAGATTTAAAAAATTATTATTTCTAGTTTATAATAATTTTTTTACTATGCCCTAAAAGTTTCTTCTGTTGGTTATCCGCAGATGATTGTCTAACAAATGACAAAAACACCACATTCAAACCGGAGAATAACGCTATAAATAAATAAATTAATTTAATCATGCATTTTTCTAAGTATGTTCATTTTCTTCGTAAATTGCTTTTTGAATTCATTATTATATTGAAAAGCTAGCTGAAAAAATACCAGATTTATCATAATATTATTTCCAGTTGATAATAATTCTATGCCTTAGAAGAACCGGCTTTGAATATCCACAAATTAATCTTTAGGAAAAAAACAGCCCATTCAAAATGGGGATATGCAATAATTTAATCAGAAATATTCGTCTTTCTTGAATACTCTTCTTCGTTTTTTTTCTTTTGAAAAAAGTATCTTTGAATTCATTATTGCATTGAAAAGCCGGTTGGAAAAAAATCCCTAGACTTATCTATTTATTAATTCCGGTTTCTGATAATTCTATTCGTATGCACTAGAGGAATCGTCATTGTATATCCATAGATTAACCACTAACAGATGAAAAAACAGCACAAATATTTAATCATAATTTTTCTTCTTTTGTGAATTATTCCGTCTTTTGTTTTTGGAAATTGTTTCTTTAAACTTACTATTTATTACATTGAAAAGTCGGCCAAGAAAAAATACAGATTTGTCAATTTATTATTTCGAGTTTGTAATAATCCTTATTATTCACCAGAAGAATATCTTGCAAATTACAAAATAGCACAAATCCAAAATGGGGAATAGTAATATGTATTAATTAAAAAATTATCATATTTTTTTCTAAATATCTTTTCTCCGCCTTTTACTTTTGAAAATAATGTCTCTGAATTTATTATTACACTGAAAAATCGGTAGTAAAAATACTAGATTTATGAATACTAAATTTTATTATTTGCGGTTTATAATAATCCTATTACTATGCAAAGATTCGATTTGATGTCTGCAGATTCTTCACTAGAATATGACTAAACAAGCAGCAAATATAAGTTGGGGAAGGACGATATGTTGGAATTTTTATTATTTATCATAAATTTCTTTCCTGAATATTTTTTATCGTCTTTTGTTTTTAAAAGTTGTCCCCTTTAATTATTTTTGAATAGATTCCAATAATTTTTCACTTTTTGATATTTTAAACAGCGAAAAATTATTTTTTCAAGAATAGGAGCATATGACATATGAAGAAAATTGATAGCATTTAATTTGTATAATTTAACAAGATTCTGTTCTTAGGCTGAAACAGTATCTGTATAATACCTCCTTTTAATCATGTTATTTTTATGCCATTATGCTAGCCTCAAAATACAACACTTCATGGTACTATTCCTTGACTTTAAATAAGCAAATATGATACTTTAATTTAGTTTTTAATCATATTTACATTCCGTTACAAAACAATTTGAGACTATTTTATAATGGACCTTGTAATTTTGAAACATGGAAAGGTTTTGACTGCACCTATAATAATATAGCATATTCCATGCGCCAAATGAGTAAGAAACTGGCAGAGTTTCTAAAATTATTCCTGAGCACAACAATAAAAAAATGAAAAGAAATTATATTTCATTATTTCCAAATTACACATATTGTATTTTTTAAAGCTTAAAAGCAGTTTAGAAGTTAAAAATAAACCTTTATATGTGCTTTAATATTCAAGAATGAGAAATTACATGTAAAGGTTTTATATTCAGAAAAGTCTTGCATAAACAAGTTGTTTTCGCCTAAAGCAAATCCATATTAATGGCTATTTTCCATAAAAAAGGGTTCATACTGAAATTGCTTGTTGTAAAGTAATATTTGGAATTAAAGGTTTTCATTGTTTGTGATTCGAAAGCATGTATCTCTATAGTTACATTTTAACTTTCAGTCTAGTGCAATGCGTCGATTAACATTCCTCATATCCTATTTACGAAATAAAATTTTTTTCCCTTCTTAAAATAATTCTTAAACAAAAGTAACTCAAATTTACGCACTTTTAAAATTAAAAAGGAATGGTTTTGATTTAATATAAAAATTTTTTTAAAAGAATTTTTTTTTTATCAGGAAAAAATTAACTTTTTATAATTTTTATGTAGAGCAATGATTGAATTCTAAATATTACCTAAAAGTTTTAATTTATTTAACTAACACAGAAAAGCAAAAATTACATCGTTACACATCCATTTTACATTCTTACAGCGACAATAGTGGTCTGATGCAATGGTGTGGATTTCAGGTTTGAAAACCCATTCCGTTAAATATATCCATTATATATGGATCTGATATGTTCTAAAACCGATTCCAACTCTCATAAACCCTCCTATTAGCATGACGAAGGGTTTTGAAAAGGAGGGGTGGGGGAAGGGATAGCTCAGGAATCACCTTCAACCTTCAACCATTGTTCAAATTTATGGGGTAGCTCTCCAAACTTCTTCGTTCATTATAAAAAATTAAAATATTTTTAATCAATTTATGAGATTTGCGGTAACTTAATGGTAGAGTTTAAACTACGGATTCATAGGTTTTCAGGTTTGATACCGATCCCACCGAAGTATTGTGGTGTAAGCCTGTTTGTAATATAGAGCTGATATACAAAGTATCCCAGCTCTATGGTTTGGGCTCGAAGAATTTAGTGTGCTTAAAACTAAATTCTTCGAGCCCATGTGTCTTCCCACTAGTGTATGCGATGCAGATGCTTCACCATGAGGATGCCAGTTGAGATAATGCGCTTGACATCTAATTGTCCCTTGAATTTGGAGTCCAATCGATACTTATAATAAAGCTCAATGTGTGTGTGTGTGTTGGCGCTCTACAGGCCATACCGTTGGACGTACAGCTACCAAATTTGGTACATGTATACCTTGGAGATCCGGAATGTGCACCTCGGATCCCTTTTTTCGAATTTTTAATTAGAATTTGAATTAATTAAAATTTAAGCGAAATTTCGACGTTTTTCCGCTATAACTTCCGAAAATATGATCGCATAACCATGATTTTTACATCAATTTAAAGATTAAAAAATTAGCTTTCTAATGGTATCAGTGTTTTAATGTATAACTTAAGCTTCTATTTTTAACGAATTTTTAAAGAAATATTTTAACCATGTTTTTTAGCACGTGACTAGATAAAATAAAAGAATGCCGGAAGTTCAAATAAAAAAAATTATCATCGCAAAATAAATCTTCAGAAATGCAACTTTCAGCACGTGACTAGATAAAATAAAAGAAATATAAAATGTGATATTTTCTTTAAAAAATAAATGCAAAGCAAAGGTTTCTACAATCGTTTGCTATATCTATATCATTAACTCAATAAATCTTCTTTATTTACGGTAAACCTGATTGAATTTAGACAGGATATGCATTGAAATCCCGACTTAATGGCATATTTATGTAATCGCTTGCAATATCTCTATCATTAAATCAATACTTTTTTCCCTTTCTCGCTTTCTTTAAAAAAAACATTTAATATTTTGGCAACATCATCGAATTTTTTTTTTAATATTTTGGAAGCATAACCGATGGTTAAAACTGACTGATTATAAAATTAAAGAATATTATTAGGCAAAGGTGTACTTTTCGAACTTTCCGTCCATCATCTTAAAGAAAATATTAATTTCAGGTCAATCAATGCCCGGAATTACTTCAAGGCTAATGAATATGTCATTTAATTGAATATTTTAGAACGCGTTACTCTTGGCGAACCAGCTGGTCGCCAAAGGCGGCTAGTCCAAAATAAACCTAATGTTGCTTTAAGACATGAAGTTAATATGGCTAAACTTCTGAGATTACAGATTTCATCTTATTTGCGTAATCATGAATTTTAAAAAAATCAAAGGAAACAGAGCGTTTTAACACAAGTTAAAAAAAAAGAAAAAAAAATTATTACTGTAATGTAATATATAAAAATTTCAGATGCCGAAGTAAGGGTCATAAAAATCTGACACTAAGATTTAAACACTCTAAATCAGAATTTTAAACATATTCATAATAGGGTTCTAGTTTTAATGCATGAGCTTTTTCTTTCGTTTTATATTGTTACGGATTTCCGTCGGGGTTTTTATTTCTCGTTGTATAGTGGTTGTGTATGGTGTGAGATGATGACACACAGAACGATCAGTCCTTTCGTAGAAGAATACAGCACAGAAGTTTATTTATAGGACAGGGACAGGACAGCACAAAGACGACAAATATTCACAACACAACTATGTACAGGAGACAATTATGTACAGCCGAGACGAACACTCAGGACAGCACACTACAAATTGTAGTCCACAGGCAGAAATTCCGTAGTGACAATGTCCACAGCTCACAGAACGGCCAGACAAGATTCAGCCGGAGAGCGAATCTTTAAGGGATTCACTTTACACCACGTTTGACTCTCCAGAACAGGTTGAAACTATTCCTCTATCTTTTCTTGCCTTTGCTGCCGACTCACTACTTCGCACAACGAGACTACTCCTTAGTTCGGGATAGTTCCGTTCCCGACGACGACACAGCAGGCTAGGACACACGACGCAGGCTTCGTCAGTATATGCCACACAGCAGTCCTCCGTTCAGGACTTCACAGTTCAAGACCTCTCTCTCTTAGGTCTTCCCAATTAATTCCACAGTGCTTCTTGTCTTCTTCGTTGAACACTAGATCGTTCAGCTTCTTGATTCCTCTTGATTCTTTTTCCGGTCTTTTCCTTTCCTTTCTCTCCGCTGCTCAACATCGACTTTTTCCGACTCATTCACATCGCAGTCGCCTGCCTTATATATACCGGCGGTAGGCGGGGCTAACATCTTCTGGACCAATCAGGAGCGTTCTGGTTGTATCTCGGCTCCTAGTGGACGGATAGGGAAAATTCTGGATGTTTCGGGTACTTTCATTTTGTCGCCAAAGTCGCCAAATCCGTCGCCAAGCCTTATGACTTCTGACGTCACACCCACTTACCATTCAATACACATTACTGTCAATCTATCTTCCTTATGATGACAGCATTAGCGCGGGAAAGCAAAACCACAGGTTCGTAACAATATTCATTGTGACCTAATTTTTTACCGTATTGTTTCAACTCACGTTTTTATAGTTTTTATTTAGACATCAATATTTTCAGTGAGTAAAAATCGTGTTCTACTTTTTAGAATACTAATAAGGCTTTGTTTTCTTAAATGTTATCTCATTAATATCCAACTTTTGAATTATTTAAAAAAAATTATAGTTTAATATTCCTATTAAAACTTGTTATAAGCTATTTACATATACTTCACTAAAAGGCGGTTCTCATATGGAATCAAAAATATATTAAGTTAAACAAATTATTTGTAGTTTTGTAGATAATAAAATCTTTTAATGGCATTTTACTTTTAAACTACTTAAGATCAAATAAATTCCTTTTATGAGTTTTTTAATGCTTTTTAAGGTTTAGAATCTTCCACTTTTAAATTATTTTATATTTTTAAATAGTTTAATTATACGTATTAAATTTTTGATGTTAATTAACACTCATACTTTTTTGTTATATATGTTAATCCCCATTAATAGTTTTCATTTCATGTGTTGGAGATTTTAAACTTCATTTTATGATTAGAGCTCTTTAGAAGTATGTATTTTCTTTTAAATATAGAAATAAATATATTTTCATATAGAGCATGAAATTAAGTAGGATATCTAAGATTCAACTCTTCAAAAAAGTCAGCAAAAAATCTGAAATGAAATTTCATTTTTGCAAATCTTGCAAAATTAATAATAAATCGAGTTAGCATTATTAAAACGTATAGTAAAATAGTATCACTATGGGCAAATTCTTAGAACTACAAATTTTTCTTCGTTCTTAATAGTTTCGTAATATTCTGCTTTATATCAACTATATTTCTAGCAATTTCTATACAGACTCGTAAATGGACTTTAAAACTCCTTGTTACTTTAAAAGGTTTTGTCGCGTTACTATGAGGTTACGCCCAGCAACTATGGTTGCTTTTACAACTTCTTCAATTAGTACTGCAGATTTTTGGAATATAAAGATTTTATCTAGACTATCAATGCATTTTCAATAAGTAAAAATAAGAATAATAAAAGTATAAAATAGTTTCTGATAATAAATTTTGAGTTCTTAGAAGATCCATAGAAACTTATATTTCTTATTATGAAATGCATTCATTTTTAAAATATTGAGAGACAAATGTTGTTTACTATAATAAAGCTTGTATTGATTTATTTTATTTTTTGATGCAAAATGAAGTTTCTAAGTCGCTGGGTGAAGTCACAAATTTTTTGTCAGTCTTTGAAACGATTTTATTGAAGTTTGAGGTGTTTTTAAGTTTTTCTAAGTGGAATTATTATAGCATTTTAAAATAAGAATGGTTTTGATCAGAAAATTATACTTCTTTTCTTGTATGCCTTTAATGATAAATCATTTTATCATGGAAGTGAACAATAATGCTTTATGTAATCTTTTTTATTTATTTAGGGGCGACAGAATTAGAGGAAAAAGCAAGAATTTAATATAGAAAATAATAAAAGTTTCTTTATAAACATACAAGGGAAGTTACAAAACAAAACTTTTTTTGTGTATAATGAACCAAAGCCAAAATAAGAGAACAGCGGGAAATGATATGACATAAATTCAAGACAAGCCTTTTAACAAATATAAAAAACAAGCATTTAACAGGAAATTATTTTTAATGTAAAATATGCCTTTTTATGGTGCACATACAGAGTGATCAGCGGATAAGCCCTGATTTCAAAATTAAATATCTCTACAACAAAGATCGATGCGGTAAACTGTATGTTTATTAGCAAAACTGTAAAAATGACGTACAAAAGTTCAGAAAATTTAGTTACGAAAATCGTTAACAGATGGCGCTCTAATCACAATGCCCATTGACGCTTTCAGTGTGACGTCAAAAATGAAAAATGACTCCCGATCTGACTCCTTGTAACTTCTTTCTGTGGGGAACATTGAAAGACACTGTCTATAGAAACAATCCCTCCATTCTAGATGAGCTTGAATCATTGATTGGTGTTGCATGTGATTCCATTTCCGTTGAGAAATTGCAAGACGTGATGTCAAATTTCATAGTCCGATTACGCCACCTCATTGTTTCGAACGGTGAACATTTCGAAAAAATTGATTGCAAAGACAGCATCACTTCTTTTTTTTAAGACACTTTTCAGAGAAAGAGTTTTCACGCCGAGCGCCATCTGTTAAGGATTTTCGTAAATAAATTTTCTAACTTTAGTGCAGTATTTTTACAGTTTTGCTAATAAACGTACAGTTTACCGCATAATTCCATCGATCTTTTTTGTAGAGATATTTAATTTTGAAATCAGGGCTTATTCGCTGATCTTTTTTCTCGTTCAAAGCAAACTTTCAACGTTGCAACTTTCTTTCTTGATGATTTTGCTTATAATTTAACACAAATAGTAAAATTCTAGAAATTATCTTTGAAGAAAGGAAATCTCTTCAAAAGCCATTTTAGAACAGGAAAAATCTCGTAAGGTGGAAAAATTCGTGAGGAACTGTTTTTTGCTTTAGTATTATTTTTCATGAACTGCATACATGTAACAGCTCAATAAGAAGGGTGCCCACTCCTATTTCATTTTAAGCATTCCCTTTACCTTAAATAATAAAATAAGCAATTCTTTCTTTGGGTACAATCAATTCTCAAAGGGAAAAACTCACAAAAAAAGGTTTATTGCTAAGGTGTCTTATTCACTCATGCGCAGTAGCAATAAGTAACCAATGTGAAGTTTTTTCTTTTTTTTTTCTTACGGTGTAGCCTTTGTCTGACGAATGACACTGTATAGTTAGCTTTCACAGTATAAGACTTTATCGTAAAAAATAAATAAAGGTACGTTTAAATATATTTAATTTTTAAAACTGGCTTTACCTATTTGCATTTCTACTATAATGGAAATATTACATTTTGTATTATTTGATCTAAATTTGTGAATTCGTTAACTTCATTTAGAATAGTTGAGAAACAGTATCGTACAAATATTGGCGATAAAAAGGTCTAATATTGGCATTCTGTAAGTAAAAAGAGTTATTAAATGATTATGACATATATAATGCAACGGCTGATGAAATCAAGACAGATGTGCATAGAGAATTGCACAAATCTTAAAATAATATCATGTCATAAATTTGGAGTCAGAGGTTTGAATTTATTTCTTTTTGATATAACTTCTGTAAGTTAAACTAAGAAAAATGAAGTACTCTTTCAAGCATTTTAAAAAATAAATAACGAAAAATTGATTTATATTTATCATTTATTTAAATTAAATTCTAAAATCGTTCTATAATATAAAATCTTTTATTTTTGCATACATTAATTAGAAAATAGTTAGTCTAGATGCATATTTTATGCAAATCTCACGCTATACCAGTTACCTCCGGCCACCAAATGTTCTTCCACAATATTTTTTCTCCACTTATTGCAATCAAAATTTGGCATAAAACTGCAATTGTAATCCGCAGATTGTAATCCGAATTTCATTTATTTCAACTATTTCCATTTTGGGTTATTGTGTTTACATAAAAGTAAAAAAGTTATATTCACTTTGTTGCATTCAGTTCAAAATTTGGCAAGGATAAGCATTTTAGGTATTTTACTCTTAACTAAATTTCATTTACCTGAAGTTCTGAAACATTTTAATGATCACTTTTAAAGCGCATTTTCGCTCATTAGAACGAATAGACATACTGTCAATACCATGAAATTTTTTATTCCAAATTCGATAGAGATCTTCCTTTTAATTGTGTACCAAATTTTAGTTATCTAGCTCTCCACTTTTTGCAAATATATAATTCATTTGAATTGGGATCGGGAACCAAGCAGATTTACTAAGAAATGATTTTATTCAAACTTTATAACAGAAATCTACAGATTTAGATTTCTGTTTGTTATAAATATCATAAACCAAAGGTCATCTGTATAGCTCAAAACTTTTTCTCAGTTCTCATATTCATTGACGAACACAAGTAAAAGAGCTCAAGTAGAGCTACAGACAAACAAAATTCCAAAAATGTGTTTTTCAGACTGTGATCTCCGGAATTCGGCGATTCGACGAAATCTCGAGCTTATATTTTTTATAATTGCAATACTTTTTCTCTACTTATTTCGTGCAGTAAAAAGCAAAGAAAAAAAAAAAAGAGAAAGGTGGAACGACAATGGAAGAAAAAGTAGATAAAGAATGGATGAATAATGTTTATGTAAATGAATTTTTTTTTATATTCTTTTTTCAAAAAAATTAAATTAAAATTCTACTTAACTGTTTTCTGATGTAAAATAAAAAGATGTAAAAAATTATAAAATTAAATAGAAAGTAAAATATTAAAATAAACAAAACAAAATAAAATATTAAAAGAAACAAACAAATATAGTAGTATCACAAACAAACA
This sequence comes from Argiope trifasciata, assembly GCA_026543055.1. Classification (NCBI taxonomy): domain Eukaryota; kingdom Metazoa; phylum Arthropoda; class Arachnida; order Araneae; family Araneidae; genus Argiope; species Argiope trifasciata. Next base: position 4,838,478 of record JAPMOQ010055483.1, on the reverse strand, counting down.
TTAACCAAAAATAATTTTAAAAAAAAATTAAATCTTTCACATAAAGTTTTTAAAAAACGCTCTATTTTTTTATACTTTTCTATATTTTCTAAGTAATTTCCAATTATATTAAGGAACATTCATTGAACAGTTTTTTTTTAAATTACAAGCAAAAATAATTTTTCTAAACTCAAATAGAGATAAAATCAAAACTAGTTCGACAGATGGATAGTTTAATTCTAAAAGAATATTTAAAAAATGCCTTCTATAACAAATAGTAGGAAAAGTTTTCAAAACTAAATTTGAATTCAAAATCGATGTCGATACTCTATCTTTACAAACCTGAAATACGTTAAATAAATGTGTTTAAAAATATTCTAGGAAACTCATTTCGAATGGAAGAAAGGTGAATCTTTGACAGGAATGTTGAACTTGGGTCCTAACTAATGATTTATTTTACCTAAACTGCCTACCTATCGTTCTGTATAACAGCTCTAACATTTAATCTTTTGCTTGTAATCTGAGTGAAAGTTTCGCTCAGGAGTTTTGTCACCTGTCCAAATAGTCTCTGTTTGAGTTGTTGGTCCATGAAGAGATAATGAAGACTTATTATATTGGAACATTGAACTGGTTATATTAGAAGAAGAGGACACTTGCCAAGAAGATTGTTGTGAATTTTCGTTTCTGTTCTTAGTTAGATTAAACTGATTGTTAGGATATTTGAATTGCATTTTTGTCTTTGGTAGGACTTTAATGCTATTTAAATTAGCAAGGCATTAACTGGTTATATTAGAAGAAGATGACACTTGCCACGAAGACAGCTATGAATTTTCATTCCTATTATCTTGAATTTGATAAAATTGATTGTTAGCATATTTTCATTACATATTTGTCTTTGACAAGACTATAATAATATTTAAAAGAACAAGAAATTCTTTAGAATTAAAGAAAAAAGTTTTAAATCCCATTTTCTTTTTTTAGTACTTGCTTCCCTAAAGATAAATAACATTCGTAACAATGCATTATATTTTATATAGTTAATTAACCACTTTTAGAGACTAATTTTTAGTCCACCATATAAATATTATTAATTAATCAATAACATTTTGATAAATTACTACTAAACTTTCCATATGAAGAATACTATTTTAATTCATAACTGTACAAAAAACATAGAGCTTCTGCTTAGTTATATATGCTCACGAAATGCCAAAATTAATTGGTAATTAATTTTTCAAGTTTTTTATTTTCGATATTTTTTAAAATTGCAAGAAAGAAGCAGGCGTACAATCATGAATGAACGAACTAGACGTTCTGAAAATAAAAACTAGAGAAATGGAAGTAAAAATTAAGGTTGGAGAATTCCATTTTTATTACTTAGAGAATAGCTATAGATTCCTTTGCGAAAAGTGGGCTGGTTGGAATTGTTGGGGGGTTCTGACCCTTGGAGATGAAAGTCATGAGTTTTCATGAACAATAAAAAAAGGCAATTCGGCCGTTTTGTTGAGGCCAATCCTTTGACTATTTTAAATATATTGTCGCTTATTACTTCTCTTCATTTTTAAAAATATTTTTTCGTATTATTATTTGTTTAAAAAATACAGCGAAACATCAGATTATTGCAATTGCATATAATTAATCTGTTTGTATGCAAGTTTAAAGTTAGTCTATTTTATTTGTTGTAATTCAAGCGTAGCAATATCCAATAAAAATGAAAAATAGCTGTTGATGAAAAAAATAAATAATAATCCAGAATATAGCTACTATTTTGCTTATAGCTTCATTCCTTATGAATAAACTAACCCCTATCGTCGATTTACTGATTTGTAAAAATTAAGGCCAGCAAAATTTTTCAATTAATTTTTTAATAGCCTCTTCTACAAAATATTTTTAAACTTCAAAGTTTGATAGTTAATAACTCGTATTATTAACTTCTGTTTAGTTCATTGCATGTGTATCTCTAACTTTCAGCTACCTTTTGTAAAATTTGATGTGAAAGCATATTAACTTTCTTGGGGATGGGGAGGGAAAGAAAGAATGTCTACCCACGATTATAAAATAATGTTCACATTTTAAGAGGTCACCTCGAAAACATAAAATAAATTTTCCCTTAACATACGAATTTTACTCAAAATACTTTCTGTTGTAAAATATTACAAGTAGTTATTTTATGATCTTTATATATTTACACTAATCCATATTTTTATAATGACTAATATTGTTTCCTTGAATGACATATGAAATTTGCACTGTATCACATGATTGCCATATTACAGTCACTACATCATACAGCGGAAATGTATTATCTGGTTTGAGAGAACTGATTTGATATCATTATGGCATGTATGATCATTCAAGGTGAAACTATAATAATTTCGGAATAGTTTCCAGCCCTTGATTACTGAAATCTATTAAGAAAATTGCAGCTATAAGTGATCAGACACGTAATATTCTTTTCCGGAGCATGTACTTGAAATGATGAATGGCACAAGAGGACATTTCCGAAAAGCTTTTGTTTTTTATATAATGAAAATATGTATGTAAATTGTTTTAGCTACCAATAATTTCACTAGGGCTAGTGAATTATCGAATAAAATCTCAAATGCTATCATATAAAATATGTAATTTGCATAAATTTTGCTTATCGCAGGATGCAAACCGTATCGTATTACGCTATTGTAAAATATAATTTGATAGTATTGAATAAGTTTTATACGATGCATTTGATAAATATTTTCATATTGATGAAAAAAAGTATGCAAAATTTGTTTTTTTCAATTAAATACATTATATAGTAAAAAAATATTAACTATAAAAAAGACTAAAAAGGATTTAAATCACTTGAAATTTATTTTTCAGTCTCTACAAAAACTTTCAATTAAACTTTCTTTATTAATATTAACTGCTAAATTTTGCCGAATTTTTGATTATTTTAAACAATATTTATTCGAATACATTATTTATAGCTATGGAATACACAAACAAACAAATAAAGGAATTACGCAAAAATTATTCATGGGAAGTAATGGCAGAAAATGTTTATTCCAGCAAAGTTGAAATATTAATGACTAGAATGGAAATTTTAAAAATAGAAAAGTATTAGAGGAATGAAATACTTGCTGCCTTTGTTTATATTAAGGCAAACTTTAAATGTTTTTCATAAATTCCTGGTTGTTTTGAAGAAATTTGTCTGGTTAGATCTAATCTAAAACATATCTGGCAACTTATTAAACAGAATCAATCAAAAGACTAAAAATTAGAAATCGAGTTCTCTTTTAAGCTAACACCCAATAAAAATCCTTAGATTGAATGGATTTCATTTAATATTTAACAAAAATTTACAAATATGACAAAGTCCGTATATCAAATTTCATCAGTCTAGCTCAAAATGTCTTTGTTGTATCATATTTACAGTCAGACGGACAGACCTAATGTCAAAAATTGGCTTTCAGACTTGTAAACATAAAGATTAATCAAAATCTCAATTTTCAAATTTTTTGTCGATTGTAATGCTTCGTATATGTATGTATACATATAAAATAATAATAGTGAACATACACTAAAGAAAAATATTTTAATCAGTTTTGCAGTTGCGCCACCCTCCTAACTCTACATCTGTTGATATTTTCCTTATGACAGACACTGAATAAGAATGAAGTACTCATTGATGAGTAAACATTGATTGAGACAACAATTTGTAACCTACAAGAAAAGACGCATCATAAGTGACATGAACAGATGCACCAACAGTTTCATCTTGTTGCATTTCATGCTTGAGTAACTTTACACTAAATGATGCTTACCAAGCGAAAGATAATGAACAAGAAGGAAGCACGCACTGGTGGATAAACATCGAAGCAGCAAATTGTAATTGATTTGAAAGAGGAAATCGTATACAAGATTCACTGAATTCTTGTTGAGTTTTGCGTTTCATTGCCTTCCATTTTTCACCGATATAATATCATCATGTCTGAAAGTAAACAAAGCATTAAGTTCATTAATATGTATTGTCATTACATTTTTTTCTACTTGTGGTGATTGCTACCCGTATTTCTTTCTGTATTTTGTGTTGTATTTGCAATTGCTGCAACCACTGTTTCAATGTCGTACAGGGTTTTCAACAACTCTCATCGGCTCTATCCCAGTGTACGGTACGCTATTTATTTTGGCGATTTTTTGGCGCCATTTCTTGGGCGATACTTATTTTCTCCTTGTCAACTTCACCCTTTCTCTCCCGTTAAAAGATGGTAACCTCGTTCTCTCCTTGGAATCGTGTTTCGCCAATAGTCGCCAAAAACCAGATGGCGGACAAGGAGCGTACCGTTCACTGGGAATTAACCATGTGATGTACTATGGTTATTTATTTAATTATTGTGACCTATAAGTGATTGTAGCAATAAGTAATCAGTTACTTGATATTCTTTTCCAAAGCATATACTTGAAATGACGAATGTCACAAGAGGATGTTTCCGAATATCATTTATTTTTCCACAGAGAATAATAAATATATATAAATAAAATTTTCAGTTTCATATAATTTTAATATTTAGGTTCATTAATGATTGGAATCTCAAATATTGTCATGTAAAATATGTAATTTGCACACATTTTGAATATCCTAGAAACATAGCATGACGTATTACGTTATTGTAAAATATAATTTGATAGTATTGGTAACTTTATATTTGATTAGTGTCTTTTTATTGATTAACAAAGTATGAAAATTTTAATTTTTATTTAATACATGTTAAAGTATGAAAACATTATTTTTTAATACATGTTCTCAACTTGTAATGAAAGTTACCAGTTTTTTCTTTATTTTGGGTTGTTATTGCCATTGTTTGCAGCCACTGCTTCAGTGTTCTACCAGATTTTTAACAGCATCGAGCAATTAATGATACATTTAAAAAGGTTTTTTCTAATTATTCCGGATAATGAAACCTTGAAAAAATATTTTATTTAATTGATCATTTGGCAATAAACACACACCATTTATTTTTGGCGCAGCATGTTCAGCTCTGGCCTTTGCACCATAAAAATCCAAACACCCATCCATCCAAATTTTGTTGCTGTAGTCATTAAAGGGAAGCACGGTTGTTAATTTAACTATTGAGAACATACTTTTATATTTTTATATGAAATAAGATTAGATATATTCCTTGATCGGTGTATACATTAACAAACTATCTTGAAGTTTACAAAACTGAATTATTTAAGAGAGATTTCTAGCCAATGTAATTGTAATGATTTTTTATTATAACCCTTAAAGCCGTTTGTTATTATTTCTGGTATCCATCCAATTTGGCGGACTTTTTGCTAGCGTTTAGACGATTGGTCTGATTTTAACGTTCTTGGCAAGAAACCGTAAGAAACCGTTAAGTCCCTATTAGCAATCCCTGTAATAGCAAAAATATTTTATGATGACCATGCATGTCGTTAGTTTTAAATTAGTTTTAGTATAATTTTTAAAATTTGTCGAGATTTTAAAAGACAAAAATTATATCATATCATTGAAATTTTTTAAAAATACCAAGTATGTTTCATATTTCATATTTACATATTCTTATGAAATTATTGAATATTGAGTTAATAAAAGAATTTAGTGCAGTACTATATGTAAGCAAGATGTCAAACTTTGAGAAAGTTGTCATCTTTTTATATCTACAATAATCTTATACAAAACAGCAGCAGTATTTAAAAATGTGCTATCTACAACATTTTTATTTCTCATTACTCGTGCAATTTTATCTATAAATACAGCTGGTATAGCCAAATATAAATAAAGCATTTTTTTTAAAATCACGATTATAAGACGAAATGTGTTGGCAATGTTTAACGATCTTATGAGCAGTCAGCCGTCCGTTAAATCTCCTATTTACTGAACAGTTAATGTAAGTAGGAAAAAAGAGCTAGTGATCAACTAATTTTTTAAAAAGAAGTAAAATGTTGATAAAAGTAAATTATAATATATGGTGGATCTTATGTTTAAAACTGCGGGTCAATCTTATTTTAGCCCACCTTTGGCGACTTTTTCAAAATATCGCCAAATAATCAGCGATAATGATTTCAAAATGGCAACCCCAACATCCGAAGAGAAATGCGGCAACCCTACGGAGCGTTTATTTTGTACGTCCGATCGCTGCGAAGTCTAATACCCACCCACTAATCAAATACTTTCAATTTGGCGAGATTTTGAAAAAGTCGCCAGAGGTAGGCTAAAATAGGATTTTACCAAAACTGCAATTATAAAAAATGTAAACATTAATTTACTTCTATTCCGTCTGTCTAACTCAGTTCTACTTTCCAAAATTTTCTAAATCCATTTGAATGTTGAACAAGCGTATACTGCAATCCATAATTGCATTAATTTCAAAACTGCCAAGACATCGTTAAATAGTAACTGATGAAATTATAAAAATCAAAGAAATAACAATCTTATCTAAGTGATTGAATTTATGTTTGCCCAACATGCGATTCAAAATGTACGTGTGTTATATTAACTACTCTAACGGAGGAAAAACATTTTTTTTAAATTTATAAAAAAAGAAAGATTTCACTCTGAAAAAATAGTGATATATTTTTCAGCATAAAATTAAATCAATTGGTTTATTTCTTTCCATGATTTTTTATTTTGTTGTTTATTCTAACCTGATTGATTGGTCATATAAATTGGAAAAGCAGGAAGGAGTTTTCACCAATAATCCCAGCAATAATAATTTTGTAATCCCAGCAATTTTATCCGTTTTCGTAATATACTATTTATTTTTTATCTCCCTTTTAACAGGGACAGTTGTTCAATTTCTTCACAGAATTGACTATTAATACTGTAACATGTGTAAGTTAATATTCTCATTATTTTAATTACAGGTCTTATATTAAATTAAATATTATTTTCAAAATATTAATATATTTGGAAAATTGTCTAAAGGAAACAATAAAAATGATTGGAAACACAAAACAGTAATTTATTGAATGATGAATATACGAAATATAAAATTGGAATTTTTAGATTTTATCACGTAGATTCCAACTATCACATTTTCCTGTCATAAAAATTCTCGTAATCCAACATTCTGTTTTAACCTATATCAATTTGATATTGATTTAAAATCATATGTTTAACCGACAGGAATGGTTTCCTCAAAACCTTTTTCGCATATTCTCTAATAAACATGAAGGAACACATTGCATACTATTGGCTTACAATAGTTACGAAATATCAACCTTTGTTGTGAATTTATCATTTTCACTAAATCTATCGTGTTATTCTGAGCGCGTTATTTGGCGATTAATCTCTGGCATGCGTTAACGGTAGCCAAAAACTGAATTTCCGTTACACACATGTTTTCCTTTACCGATTGAAATTAAAATTTGACACAAACATACAAAATCCAATACCAAATTGAGTTTAAGTTATCGGACTTTTGAATTATCGTGTTCACATGTTTCAAAAAATACAGATACAGTTAACCCGTAAATATACTGAACCGAATTTTCTACATTTAGCTCTTATTGTTTTATAATTATTGTGTTCTCTAAAATCAAGAACTACTAACTTTCTCTTAACAAATTTTGCTGAAAATTTGATAGAAATCTTCAAATTTGGTGTGAAGACCGTATACCAAATTTAAACCATCTTGTTCAAACATTTTGTGAATTGTATTTATTACAGATAGACAGTTTCCAAAAATGTGTTTTTCGACCATAGGGATGTCTAAAATGTGGAGATATCTAAAACAACATATTCACTTATACTGGAAGTTAATTATTTGATAAAATTTCTCCAAAATTTGATATCATCTGCAATATTCTTTATGAAACCATATGCATTGTTTCTTTCATCTAGTTCATAAGGGTTTGAAGTTGTAATCTAATCATGCATGCAGGTTGACAGATGGAAGACTTTCCTTTGATGAATTTCCTCCATAATTCAAAGACAATTATGATATTATATGACAATATCAGCTTCGAAACTTGTGGATATCAGGATCTAACCTTGGTTCTCTGATACTACGTATAGATATTGTACAAACATCCTTGGTATTGTGTGGAAGTTTGGACGGCATCAGGAAGTGCTTTGAGATCGTCTCTGTACATGGTTCAAAATTACTAGTTTTTTATAAAATAGTCTTTGTGTTGCTACAGAACTAAAAGCGTTAATCTTTTTTTTAAAAAATTAATTGGATTAATTCGATAGAAATTACAATTTTAGTGTAGATTGCATGCTAATTTTTTTAAATTCTATCCCTATGAGAATTTGTATATTTAAAAAGCAGAATAAAAACGAAAAGACAAAAATAATTCAAAAATTCATTTTTTAAAAACTTTATGGATGACCATAAAGCAAATATTCATTAATCTCATGGTGAAACTTTTTAATAGTTGAATGATTACAACACTTTCTCTTTATAAATTTATAAGAAAACAGCTATTTAAATTTCGGTTTTGCCCAAAAAGAGCAGAAATAACGCCTCCCATTGATCCTTAATTAGCTATTCATTTATGGCGGGAAATAATTTAATAGCACTCCTTCGGAAGCCTTCTCCTTCGTGGATAGCGGGTCACGCAAAGGCATGCCGAGCTCAAGTAGTTAACCTGATTAGCGTCTGATACGTGCCCCCGGTCACGAAAGGAATGCATTTATGGGGTACTTCGGAAGAGATTAAATGTTGACGAGGAAGTGGAAGGGATGACAAAGTCAAATGTCAATATTTGGTATGCGAAGTACGATTGTCTGGAAGTTATGACAGTGCAGTCTGTAATAATAATGCGCAGTTCTAGACTTATCTTTTTTGTTTCATGTGAACTTTCTAGACTTTCATGTGGACTTTTTAGATTTTTAGACTTTCATGTAGACTTTTTTTACATTTTTTTAGACTTTCATGTAGACTTTTTTT
>JAPMOQ010055483.1:4730197-4829592 GCA_026543055.1 Argiope trifasciata | reverse complement strand
TGTAGACTTTTTTTACATTTTTTTAGACTTTCATGTAGACTTTTTTTTACATTTTTTTAGACTTTCATGTAGACTTCTAATATTTTTTTAGACTTTCATGTAGAAGTCTAGCATTTTGTTAGACTTCCAGGTATCTAATGGTAAAGTGCTGTAATAATTTGACGTCAGAAATTTAATGGGTCTCCGAGCTTTTTAAAATATTTTTCGCATAAAAAGGACAAAAGGAATCAAATTTGGCATTATGTCAGTCTGTTTGGGCAAACGACAATTAAAAATAAGAGCAATATAGAGAAAACGAAATCGGGCACCAAAATGGTAAATCTGTAATTGTAAATTTTGGAAGAAATTAATTAGTGAAAACTTTGTTCTTCCATCCTCACTCTAATTAGACGAACTAAAAGTTTGTTATTCCAAAGACAAAGAAGACGGATGGCAATTGATATTGTTACGGAAAATTCTATTAAATTCGGTGACGAGTTGACTATATAGCTACACAGTTAGCAAGTCTCAGTAACAAATCATAATGTTTATTAACATGAGAATATGAATACACAGTCGATATGTACACAAGCGACAGTCTATATGACACAAGCACTGATAACAAACAGCAGCCCACGAGAACTATTGCGAATAAATAACCATAACAGAGTACAAATGGGCCAGGCAGAACACAAAAGGGAAAGATAATTCTATGTAGCTATTCACTGTAGTCTTGCGGAACCTACTATTCTCTACTGTCTCTTCGATTTAGCTGTAATCAACTGCCGACTTACTGCTATACGCCTGGCTGGCTGATAAAGAATACGAAAGTTTCACTTTTTTTAGTATTGTGAGACTCTAAAACAACTATAATTTTTTAATTAATTAGATTTGAGAAATTATTCTACCAAACTTGTACAATGAATGTGCCTCAGATTTTAATCTGAGAGTTTTCATAAGAAAATTCTATCAAAGATTTTAATTTCAGAAAATAGTACCTAAAGATGTGAAATAAAATTGAAACGTATGTATAAACAAATAAAAAAATCTGTGTAATGTCCCCTAAAAAGCAGACATATAAACGAAATAGTTTTATATATAAATCTGTTCAAGCATTTAACAATATTAAATTTTTTAAAAATCATAATTTCCCCAAAAGGAAATGATTTTTCGAAAGTATTCATGTAACTATAAACAAATTTTGAATAAATGAATCTCTATCCCAAAACTCCTAGTATAGCCTTAATTTTATTCGTTTAATGTTATGCGAATTAATATGTATCAGCTAGTTTTCAACACATTCTTAGATATTGAGCATGGTGACAAGTTAGTTTCGAATTATGGGAAAGTATTGTCAAATTTCAGAAAAAAGTTAGCACTACTGTTGAATTAGTGTCGTACATAATTATCTTTTTGAATTTTAAGATTGTGTAGAAAATAATTTTTGTATAATAATATTTAGAAAATCATTGTTGAAAAAAATCCAAACTTTCCTTTAATTTTTACTTAATTAAAATTTCAAATAAATCGCTCCTAGGTGCACATTTTTACATTTCGTAGCATATATGTGCCAAATTTGGTAGAATTACGCCACACACTTTATTTAGCACAGAGACACACGCAAAGAAATTAGCACATATTTGTGCTAAAAATGCAGAATTAGGACAAGCACTTTGTCTTGTTTAACGCGCTTACACACACAAGCCTAAATGCACGTACAAGAATACATACATTCTCTTTTTTTATTATTGTTAGAAAAGATCTTTCTAATTTAATTTAGTTCTAATTTATTTTTTTGTTTTTTGAATCAAAGAAAATTCTAAATAATTGGAAGTATAACATCTGAGTAAACGCTCACTTACATAACGAACGTATCTCACACAAACCAACTTTCTTTCCTACAAAATATTAAATACGCTCCAAGTCCACGAATATTCATTGCTGCGTAAACTGAATGAATGGCAAATAGGAGTCATTAACACCATCAAAGCAGATGCAAATTGCTCCTACATATATGAATTTTTTAAACCAACTGATCATTAATAATTCAATCAATTGGCTCCTACACAAAAACTGGAAAGCGACAGTAGCTTGCGAGTCATTTACCGGTAGTCAATAGCTTCGAACAGAACTTGCTGCTTGATGAAATGCGCTATTATGTTGTCTTGTTACAATTTTGCGGGTAGGAATTTTCGGTGAAATGCCTGCCTACGGAATATAAATTGCCTGAATTAGAGGGAACTACGGTATTTCAAATAGAAGGTCGATAAATATTGTAGTTTTGTTTCCATAATTTGGTACTCGAATGATATGAATATGGAAAGTATTTCTATGAATAAGAAAAGATGATAAAAATAATACAAAGTATTTGATTTAAAGCCCTTGCTTTCATAGAGTGATAAGCAATTTGTTAATGGCAAAATTGCATATGTATTGCCAGGCTCAAGTTATATATATTTTTTATCAATATTTGTAAGAAATCAGCGAAAATGTTCCTTGTGAAAAGATAGGAAAAAAGTTAGAGTTAGAATCCAGAATCAGCGATTGTGTAAGAAAAATTCTCAATATATATATCAATTTTAATACAAAAGCGAAAACTAAATTTAAATTTAGCCTTTGCGATTGATAGTGTTACGAATTAATTACAATTTTACTACTATTAATTCCCTGAAGTCACTGTCTTTGCTTATAGCGTGTGTATGATGTAAAAACATTCAGTAGGCCTCAGTAGAAAACAACAACGACATTTATTAACATGAAGATACTGGTATAAATACGACAAATACACAACTGCAGCAAACAGTCGCCAACAAACAATAGCATCTTCCCTCTATGGTCTATCCAAACGGCTGAAATTCTCCACTGTCCCCTTTCTTTAGCTGTATCCGACTCACTGCCACATAGCTGGCTATCCCACACATAACTCGAGCTGCTTCCATAATAAACACAAGGACTCGACACAAAGTTCACTCCAGCATTCGCTTGCGCACCGCATAATGCTGGACTATTCTGCCATTGAATAGTTATCTTCTCAACAATTCGTTGTTCAACTCCAATACTGGACGATAGATTCCAGCTTGTGGTGGCCTGTCTTTTGTTGTTCCCTGGTGGCGGGACGAGAAGGTTCGAGACTAGTAAGGCGAATCTTGGTTCCTACTAGATGGATCGCTAAAATTCTAGGCGCTTCCAGTTATATATTTTGTCGCCAAGTTTGTCACCCAGATCTGAAGTCACTGACATCCGATCAGCACCCAATAGAACTGATTGTAAAATGGTCTGTCCAGTGGTTGAACTAAATATGATGGGAAGCAGCATTACAGGTTTGTAACAATAGCAATATTGATTTTGTTACACAGAACTAATATGCTAATGGGAAAAATGAATCAAACTGGATCATCTGACTGCCTGTATACAGGATAGAAGTTCTAAAGCTTTTAAAATTCTATATCCCATTAATAAGATAAAAAAATTATAATTGCCATGATAAATACATTTTACAAAAAATAAATTAATCAGTATATATGGAAGAATTTGTATGAAAAGATAATGCTAAAAAAATGCACCAAGGTAGATGGCAAATTACGACGCTTTTATTTGACAAGAAAACACAAAAGTAAAAATGAAAAAACGTGCTCAAAAACATAAATTGAATTAAACAACTGCATACAAACAATAAACAAGTGTAAATAATCTGAACAATACTTAAAAGTCAGGGATGGCTTGCTGGAGATAAACAGTTCAAAGAGCGAATTATCTCTTCTTTCGACTCGACTTCTAGTACTGTCAGTGTGCTTTCGCACTTATAGCTCCCTTGAAATACTTAGATTCGTTAAAATCGCGTTTGAATTTTAAATTACTTTCCTTTTTAAATTTTGCTCTAAAGAAAAGTGTAAAATGGAAACATTAATTTCTGAGCGGTTCTGTACCGTTTTCGGTGACTTTGAAGCTATCTGCAATTGCCGAGAAGTCTATTTATGGAATAACGGACTTTATTGCACTTAATTTTCAATAAGACTAAAGTGTAAACACCATAAAGTAATATGATAAAAAAGAAAGTTGTGTAACTGTACTGAAAGGCAGAATATTTTTTTTTTCAATTTCTCACATACGATGCTTAAAATACAAAAAATATAATCGTAAATTTTTTTATAAAAGAATGGAGACCTCGATGCGTCAGATCTTCCGAGCATGAGAAACACATTTTTAAACTATTGTAAGTCTATCTGTCGCTCTGTTTATTTGGGAACAAAATATCTCAAAACTGCTTGAGTTATGCTGTTGATATTTAGCATACGAAACTTTGCTCAGAATTTGTAGATTTCTGCAAAATTTTGAACAAATTTCCTTATAAGGAAGTGAGTATGTCCGGTTGTTCAAGTGAATTGATCCATATGACTCCAAATCAGAAACAGCTAAATAGAAAAAAATTAATAATTTAGCATCAAAAATTGAAACCGTACGAAATTTGGAACCACATTCATGTGCCTGTCAATTCTTCCTCAAGCATACAAAAGTGGTAGCACAAAAATGCGATGATTTAAATAAATGAAATGTGGTATGTCGTCATGTGACTCCGATTATAGTTTTATGACGAATATTTGTTTCAATTGTGTGGAAAAAAAAGGTGTCCAAAGTGCATATTCGGTTTTCTGTTACTTATGTATTAGCCAACTTTTAGTGATTAATCACCAATGTTACTAAATATTGCATACTAATAGACTAATTCATAATTATTTGTTACCAATGTCATCCGGTCAACAAGACTTAAGTAGGACGCTGAAAATAAAATTTTGTTGTTACTTATGGCACTTTACAAACCCACTGACAGAAAGTTGTCAGCGAATTTAGCCTAAATTAGCTTTCCTTGTTTTTTCAGTAGAGCCAATTAGGGCCAATAGTACGACTTAGCAGCTTCATTCTTCAAATTCGCTTGTACAACCTCTTTTTACAGGTGGCACATTCACACTACTCACAGATAGAACACAGAATAACAACCATGCCCGAACCGGGAAGCCCATATTATGGGGAAGACTCACTACCCCTATGCTAGAACGCCGGCAAATAAAATTTTGATCATTCATGGTCTTATCTATTGTCTACAGTCTTATACAGGGTGGGAAATGAGTTTAATTATTTTATTAAACTGTATGCGAAAAAAAAAATTGAGCTGCATAAGGTCCTCTGTAGGTTTTATATAAAAAAATTGAAAATGAAGGACACTATAAATAATACTAGGATAATTTAAAATTATGATAAAGCTACAAAAAAGATTCTAAGCTATGTGTAGGGAACTCAATTTTATTAGACTGTTTGCGAGAAAATTTGAGCAAAATTCTTTTGTTGGTTTTGTTTAAAAAATTTGAGACCAAAATCATAAAATGGAAAGCACTTTAAATAATACTAGGAATAATTAAAATTATAATAAAACTATCACAATAAGAAATTTCTAAGCGAGAATTTTAAATGATAATGTATTAAAAATATTTTAAAATACCGATTTATTAATAATATTTCTATAAGGACTCACACGTTTACTATTTTGCTTTTGCATTCAAATTTTAATTCTTTTTTTACTTTCTAATAATCTAGTAAAAGTGAATTTTATAATTTAAAAATAATATATATATGCTTAACCCACCGCAAGGCTTCAATAGATATACTCCCTCCCCTACAAATGTGTTTAAAAAAGTAAAAGAAAAAATATCCTGTTTATGTAATCGCATTACAGGTTGTTTCTCTTTCATAATAATTTGTCATAAAGTGTCATTACGAGAGCCGGAATACTGCATACAATATTTTGAATTGAGGAAAAACTAAATCATTGAATTTTCATGAATATCTATTTATTATTCCCTAGTATCTATACATTTCTAAACAATAATTAAATTTGTATTCTAATCATTCTCTGTCAATGACGTTTGATATACGTCAATGGTATCAATTAACTAGTGTGAAAATTGGAATTTCTAATCATTAGCATAGCACATAGCCGTGTTGCAATAATCTTCAAAGCTAAATAAAGCCAATCGAAAAAGAGGGTTCGATTTTTCATGGCATAATGTTTAAATGGTTGCGTGACGTTATTTTGCATCTAAAAAATTGCACCGGCAAAAATAGTTTGGTGGGAAAAAAACATGAGAAATTGCCAGATTGTCGTATCACGCATACGTCTTTCTTTTGAAGTGCCAGTTCCAAATAAATAAATGTCCTTAAAATTTAATGTTAGAATTATAGATTAAGGCATTTGATATTCTGGATTTATAATGCAACTGTTAAATGAGCATTTGTGTCGTTGTTGCGATGATGTATGACTGGAATTTTTCATTTAATAAGAAACACGTAATTATTTTGAATGAAATAACACTTAAATTGAATGCTATTTTTTAAAAATACACTATGGTATTCTCACTATTAAAAGAATGTTTTATAATCAATAAATGTTTTTTATTTATTTATATTTTTTTCTAGCTTTATATATTATTTTATACTTTTATTGAAAGGAGACAATTTACTGCATATAAAAAAAACCATGTTATTAATTTTTTTTATTCGCTGAAATGTTCTAGTTTTTTGTTTTCTCAAAGAATATTTGGTATTTTTAGAACGTAAGTATTAGCTAATTATCAAATTTTAATTAAATGTTTATTCCATATCGTTAGAACTGTTTGTAATGAATAATATATTAAAGGAAACGTAACTAACTGTTAATTACTTAATATCTAACATCAACAAACCATCTGTCCATTAATATATCTAAAATAATTGGAAAACCCGGTACCGGATCTCCAGCTATAACAACTGAGCATATTTCATCCTTTTTTTTATATTTAACATGGGATTTATTGCCATCTACATACAATATAAATGATCACTTGGTATCAATCGCCAGCCACTTGTAAGGAAAATCACAGAAACCTTATTTCACAGTACATTTTCTTTGAAGAAAAAATTAAATAGATTTTCTTATCTCAAACATGAAATAAAATATCAAATGCCCCAATATCGTCAGTTTTTATATTATATGAAATCTTATGATCACCTTTAAGTAATCGAGCGTTGTCTACTTCTTTATTTCCATTTTTGAAAGGCATACGAAATAAAACTTCAACAGAGCTTCGAATTCAAAAGTTGTTTGACAGTTTTCGTAAGCAACATGACACTTTCGTAACTTTGAAATCATAGATAATTTTTCATAATGCTTAATCTTTATTACACAATTATTATTTAAAAGAACGCTTTTTTGTTTTCAGAAAATGGATTTCATTAGAACTGGCCGATATGATAAGTTAAATATCTTTTTTATAGTTATCGGAGTTATTACATTTGATCACAAAAAATGCATTCAAATATAGTAACAATATTATAAGTAAAAGTTGTTCTTAATGATAGAACACTCTGATTGATTAGCTGTACTTCGAATCTAAGAAATTGTCCAGTTAGCGAAAAAATTATTGTAAGCGAGGGTTGTGTCAAAGTTTTATTTTGCAGTGTATCAAAACTGGAAAGTAAAGAAGTAAATACCAATTGATAGCTTTTTGAGAGATCATAAACATTCATATATAATAAAAATTGACGAAATTAGTGCAGTGGTTGTAGCTGGGTATTAGGGATTGCAATATCGGACTAAAAGTTCAATACCTGTATTCGTTATTTTTTAGATCTGGATACCGGTTTTAATACCAGTTGTAGAAATTTTAGAAAAAGAAAGAAAAAATAAAGTGGTTCTTTGTTTTATTTGCCAGTTTTATTAGAGAGTGCATATGTCCCCAAAAATAATTTGTAACTTACGAATTATAACAGTTAAAAAATGTAATAATATATATAAAAAACATTTTAATATAAAAAATTATTTTGTAAAAAAGAAACTTCCAAATTTTAAGAACAGAAATTTTTCTTTTATTCTTCATAATTTGTTGTTTATGTTTTCTATATTAAATAAAAATTGCTCTGAAATATTTCTACATTAGTACATTTTCCCCTCTGTATTATTAATTATCTGTAATGTTTATGTCTAAAAAAAAAAAGTCTTCATTGTTAATTGTAAACATCTTCTTTCATCTTTCCTCCCCCCCTCCCCCCTATTTTGCCAAATCAAACCCAACCTGACGTATTCACAAAAGCGCGGAAGGTTTTGCAATCCATTGTCGAACAGTATTTTATCTCTTCTCTTGATTGTACGATGGAACTTTGTATTCACAGTCTAATTCATCTCACCTGTTTGGGAGGTATAAAAACAGAAACATATTCTATTTTGCTATGTTGGCTATTCCTAAACATATAGTGGAGACAATTTATACAATTTTTGTAAATACCGAATAAACGGTAGAAAAACGGAATACCGATATTACAAAATTGTACAAATGGCTCAAAATATCAGCATTCTGCACCCCGGTAAACCGATATTGCAATTTCTACTGAGTATATATCGATATATCGATGTTTATTTATTTAGAAAAGTATTATGTTTGTAATTTCTTTCAAAAATAGTGAACTTTGTAAGGCAATTTACTTGTATGAGTTTCATATATATAATATAGCAAACCAGAAGTAGTTCTGTCTTGGATTTTGGTTCCTTGAATTTTTAAAATTATTATTTCAAATATACAAATACATAGATTAACCACCTTAATCTAATATATATTACAGGAAAAGTATGAAAAACCGGCATTTTATAGAATGCAAAGGCACTGTATAAAACTCTGAACGTTTTTATACAATGTATGAAATATGGAAATTATTATATACTTCAATTGGGCATTGCACGGCATACTAGAGATTCTAAAGAAATGGCAAAAGCAATTTAGGTAAAGTATGGAGAAAGGTCCTGATAAGACAATTATACAAATGTTATTCTGCAAAAATAATAAAATCGCAGACGTCCTTGCTTAGGAGTAGCGAGTCTTCCTGGTTTCGAGTCTTTGTTCGAGAATGGTTGCTCTTCCCTTGTGCTCTATCTGTGAGATGTGTGAATGAGCCGACTCTCGACCTGAAAAGGGGGTTGTGCAAATGAATGAGTGCGTATGTGTGCCATCTTCATTCAAGCTGGAAGTCAGACTTCTGCCTTCAGGTGTCTTTACCCTCAAAAACCACTGCAATCCCTTTTCGTGTTGACCTTTAATTTGGCTAAGTCGCTACAACGAATAATCAAATAAATAAAATCTGGCGAGTTTATGGACACTTCTATATACATTATCTCAAAAATGGAAAATATATATTTTTTTTGTTTATTTTACAGAGATCCCAATGTCTATACAGACATAGGAAAATAACAGAAATTAAAAAATATTTGAAAAAACATCTTGTCAAATTAAAGGTTAACAACGGGTACGACATCATCATCAATAAGGAAAGTGTCATTAAAGAATATATATTCAAAACACATAAAGACAAATACAAGAAAATACATCAAATATAAAAATTAAAATGCAATTCAAAATGCATAAAGAAAGTTGCACAAAACAAATTATGTCTTTCTTATCAAGGAAAACACAATTTTCATATTAAAGAAATTAAAATTAATGTATTTGTCGGAACATTGTAGGCTTGAATGGCATTTTGAATAACATTTCATTACACTTTCCGAGCAAAGAATTTCATAATTTGGCACTTTGTTTTAACACATTTGACGAATTCTTGGCTGCTCCCATTGTACTAAGCAGTTGCAACTGACAAGAGTGGAATTTAGTGGCCAGAATACCTTCAATTCTCTGCTATTTCTCAGGGCATAAAATGAATTGCAATATCATATAACGTTGTTTTAAAATTCCTTCAGAAGCGCCAAGAAACCCATCCTCTGTCATACGCATTGCAGCTGCCAATATATTGCGCAAATCATCTCGCCCTTTGAAGACGTCAGAAAAAGGTGTCCGATATGACATTCGAAACGAATCGGAGATGTATTTCATATTTTGCTGGTTTCTCATTTGGCATAATGCTTAGGAAATGTATGAAACGAGAAACATGACCAGCTAGTTTTAGGCATTATTTATAATGCCTAGAAATTCTATAGAATGCAGGATTTCATACTTTGCAAATAACATACATAAAAAAAATATGAAATATATTATAGATAGAAAAATATCAAACATTAAATTTTTAAGAAACATGCTCTTATTAAGTATTAATTACCTTTAGCATTCAGCTGGCTCACTTGGTATGATGATATAGTTTGTATTTAATTAAATATCTCATGCTAATTTAATGCTTGTAAATTCCTCGACAAAATATTTTAAGCAACATATTAGGACAGACATTATTATTTTAATAAACTTTCATTTCCTCTGTTTACTGTGTACATGAGCCATCCGAAAGAAGTTAAATGCCTAATAATATTCAGTTAAAACTAGAATTTCAGTATTGTTATATTTTTTTCACTTTTCTGAATAGAGAAATCAAGCTATATACTATAGAGATATCAAACAAATTCTCTCCTTCTTCTTTAAACTGTAGAAGAAAGTTAATAAATAAATAAATATTTTGAAATAATGAAAACGATTTTTATTTCAACAAGGAATTATTTTGAAAAGTAATTTTAAAAAACTGATACAAATCTGCAGAAACAAAAGTAATTACAAACAGAAAAAGAGTATATCTAAAAAGACAAATTTTAAAATGTTTGTGGTGAATACTTAAATCTACTTGTCCAAATTGGAGTAATAAATAAGCTGTTCAAAAATTGCTATAAATAAACCTGTTTATTAAAAGATCAACAAGGCATTTAAAACAGACACTCCTCACGCTCTCATCCAATTTTGCTGATAAAACTATTAACAAAATACTACAGCAGGCATGGTTTTACATCTTCTCCCTTCGCTAAGCGCATGCGCGTCAACGAGAATGGCAAATCCATTTCCGAAGGGAGGGAAGAACTCTAGTTAGACGCAACATGTTAATAAGTATCATTTTTGCTATAATATTAACAGGATTTATCTCAGAAAAACCTTAAAATATTTTATTTAACTAAAACTAATCAATATTAAAAAAATGAAATCAATATTAAGGAAAAAAATTGCTGTTAGATCCCTATTACCATTCTTCAACCTATGTATACGTATCAAATATTCAGGTCAAGCAATCCGAACATGTAACTCACACAAACGCATACTTCAAAAAGTTATTTGTAAAAATTCTGAAAAATATTTTCTACTTTTACAGTATAAAAAACAGAAATGCTGAAATGAAATCATAAAATATGGGGCATTATGAATAATACTCTGAGAAAATTAGAACAAAATAGAAATACTGTAAAACAAATTCGCCCTAATCACTATTCCCAATAACTAGAATGTTTCTATTAGAACCACATGCCTTCACGATTTTGTGCATGTTTTAGAATTCTAATAAAATCTATTTCTAAAAAAAACATCATATAACGTGGGTATTTAAAAATATGTAAATTAATTTTGAAACAATGAAAACGATCAAGAAAGATCATTCTTTTTTCTCCCCTTACAAAAAAAGATCCTTTAAAATTCAAAAACTCAACTTTTATAAAATTTCAGAAAGATTTCCTTTTCTCTTTTCATTATTTTTTGAGTTTAAATTTTAATCCATCGTTTGAAATATTTCGATATATTCAGAGTAACTAATTAATTAATTCAATTTTTATCAATATTCATCGTTTATTTTCCATTGTAGACGATTCTTAAACAACAAATATTTGTTCGCAACTTGCGTCATCAATGACATTTATATACGTCACTGCTATCAATTACTATAGGACAAACTGGAGTTTTTATTCATTACCATGACGCGCAGTCGTGTTCTAGTAACCATTAGCTCTGAGCGAAGCTAATCGAATGGGGGAACGTTCGATTTACGTGGAATAAAGTTCATATCGTGCCGCGATTTCGTTGCTTGCTACCCCTCCCCCTTTTTTGCATTTAAAAAAATTGAACTGGCGAAAGCTTTTTCGTGGAAAAGATTCTACAATAGCTAATTTAGCATGTCCAGGCAGCACACTATTATTTTAAAGCGGCTCTTTGAAATAAATAAAGGTTTTAAAATGTTATGTTATGTTCGAATTATAAAGTAGAGCACTTGCTAGAATGGATTCGTTGGTCGAGTGCTAACTTTTAGTTTGTTGTTTTGAAGATATGTGAAGTAATTTAATTCGAATTATCCATTATTTGTGGAATAAACATTTTTGTCGCAATGTTATTGTTACAGTTTTATAATTATAATTTATTTAATCGAACTATTCTTAAATATGTATCAGCTCTCATAGCTTTATCTTTTTTTTATACGAAGTGTTGAAAGTATTATTGTAATTGCCAAAAGATTCGAATTCAAGATTTTGACGAAACTCCTAGTCTTAGATTCTCACTTACTCTTTTCCTTTGTTCGAAAAACAATTTTGACGTTATGTTTGCTTGATTGTCTATAAAAACAATAATTCAATAACACTTTAATCTAGATAAATGAATTATATAAACTGACTTTATAAATTTATATCAAATTTTGAGCAACTTCCAATAGGAGAACATCTGTGTGTCTGATTGTACAAACATAAGTAAACTTAATAAACACAAAACGCTGGATAAAAAAAATTTGCTACACATGCTTAGAATCCAAAATATATATTCTTGTCAAATGTGAACCCAATCTGTTAGAAACAATAGATTCTAAGTTTATACTTTCACATACATGTAAACGCAATAACTTATAAATATTATTATTTCAATCAATAAAATTCGTTAAATAATCTTGTGAATATTAACTTAATCTTTTGTCTCATTTTGATCCATTCACTCAAATCGTTCCAAAATGCATATACTCATAATGGATGTAATAAAAATGCTAGATTCACGACACACGTTAGAGTGTCACTCGGGTGAATGCTAGATTCACTCGTTTTGTTCGTCATACAAAGCATTTTCTGCCTTACCAAAGATCCTCAATTTTATGCAGAGAAAGGAAATGGGACTATTTTTGGAGAGCTTATGAAGTTTTAGGAGAGATCAACTCCCTTTTACTTTGGACTACTGGTGGGGGGGGCACCACGCATTTGAGGATGAAATACTCCCAGCATGGTGGTTGGATCTCGTCAACCCGGTGGGTACAATAAAGGTGGGGGATCAGACTCCTTCAGTGATGGCTTTTAGGGTTCAACTTCAGTTTCCGCCAGTGTTGCAGTTGCGACGGTCCGATCATTCAGTATTTATTTCCGAGTGCCTTCGGGTGGGACAAAGAGCCAGTAATAAGGCTCCCTTTTATTTTGTACTTTTAGAGTAAGAAATTGATATGATGAACAAGATTCATTGGGAAATAAAATGCCATTTGTAAATGTTTAAATAAATGCGATGAAGCAGTCTTGCATTCTCTAAATATAAAATTAAGATTAACGAAACGATGTATTGAAAGATACTATTTTTAAAAACTAACAATTTAGAAACTATTTTTTAAAATATTAACATCTAAATTTATCTTTATTAAAAAACTAATTAGTTGTCGTTTCTGATATAAATTGAAACTCATCTGGTTTTAGGGAACTTCTAGGGATTTTCAAGAATTATGCATATGTAAGCCCTCAATAGATCTTCGCTTGAATTTTTATTCTCGAGGAACAGAAAAGTATTATTACAATAATTGTACAAATTGCCTTTTAAAACCAAGAAAGAATGTTGCAATTAAAAAAATAAAGACCGAATAGTTTGAAATCTCAATATTATCTAACTGAGGAGTATCTACATATTTCCTATTTCAAAATCACTTAAACTGATCAATTAATTCTTAAATTTTGAAAAATCGGTAAAATTAGAAGGAAAAATTTCATGCCAATGAAACTAATGCCACTGGTATTATATATTTGTACTAAATTAGGTAGCTATTGATCGGTGGTTAATAAGAAATGTTTCGTACTGTATAGATCTCACAATCACTTTCTTCTCTATAATTAGTTTATATCAGGCTTTTTCAGTGACCATCTATTTAAAATGAAATGTTATGTTAAAAATATTGTGTAATGTCTTTAATATACACCTCTGCAAAGTTATGCAAGTTCAAATTTAGTTAAGCTTTATACTATCAAAATCATATTTTTTAAGTTCAGAATTGTATTTTTGGAAGCTTACGCTATTTCGCTCATTATACTATTCAAGTACCTACTTTTTTGTTACCCTATCTCATATTTGAATTTCGATTTGTGAAGAGAAGTCATTAAAAATCGATTAATAAAATTACATTCATTTTGAAACTAAACATTTTTTTAAGTATAAGGATAGGAAGAAGAATCGTTCAACATTTTAGTACTCAAGTTTTTTGTACTCTACAAAATATATTTCAAATTTACGCATTACCTCAGATGATTATTCACTTTATTGAACGAAAAATTTAGTATGTTGTGATAAAAGAAATAACTTTTTAAGTTTTATGGATGATATACTGTGTGATTATAATTAAAGTACCACTTTGAAATGATTATAAAAGGACAACTACTTCACCAAAAGTTATTAAACTTGATAGTAGTTGAAATAAGGTCATTGAAAATTCTTTTCGAAAAAATTCGAAAACTCCCCACCAGTGGAGAATTGGTACTGTATGCAATATTGTTAAGCATAATAAGACATGAAGACATATGTTTAAAATGTGTTTAATAGTTACTGAAACGTGTTATAAAGCATATTCGGTGTAGTGTCCACCATTTCCTGAAAGTAAGTTAAATCGCATTACTGCATTCTCAACAGTAGTCTTAGCATATCAGAAGGAACATGCACATGCTGGTATATCACTCTGTTCCACCAGATTGTTTAGATTATCACCATAAAAGTGGTTTATGGGATAACACACATGAATTTGCTTTGTAACACGCTTCAGAAACGATTAAACACATTTTAAGCCCATGTCTTCAAGTCCTATTTTGTTTAAAAATATTGTATAATGCATCATTTTCCCCCAGATGGTGAGTTTTAATTAATTTATTTATTTATTGGCAAAAAGAAATTCCCATGAGCGCCTTTAAACCAATGCCAATTTTGATAACATTTGGTCCAGTAGTTTTCTTTTTATGACCATTTCAAAGAGGAACTTTAATTATAGACCATCCTGTATATTTTATACATCCGGTAAAGAAATGGATAGATTAACAGTGATTAAAAATGAATATACTTATGCGATAATACATTATTTATTTTATAAATGTGACAACAGTTCTATTAAAAAGTGCAATCTACCCTGAACAGCTTTTAAACCGATCCATTTAGAAGGGTAAGCTATCTCTGGAACTGCTTTCAAATAGATTTGTTTAGAAGAAATGCAGCTACCCTCAACTGCGTTCAATCAGATAAATTTAGAGATGCCAGCTATCCCTAGAAATGGCAAATAGATCCGTTTAGATGAAGTACATGTTATCTCTGGAACTACGTTCAAATAGATCCGTTTGGTGGAAGTACATGCTATCCCTGGAGCTGCTTTCAGATAGATCTGTTTAGAAAAAGTGCAAAATATTCCTAGAACTGCTTTCAAATAGATATGTTAAGAGGAATTGTGCTATTCCTGGCATTTAATGGCCTCAAGAATTTTGCATTGGATGGACAAAAGAGCTGCTAGGGCTGGGAATATAGAATAGGGAAGTTTATACTTTTTCTGGTTTTAATACAAAGTTACAAACAATAAGGTTCTCGTGTGAAATTTTACGTTCTAATAAATCTCGTTAAAATAAATACAAGCTTCAACTGGTCAATAAAGGCATCAATGGTATTGCATTTGATGGACTCAATAACTAGCACGACAGTCAGCCTATAATAAGAATGTAGGTCTTTAAATAATGTTTATAAAATGTTGCAAATAATAAGGTGTTTAAAATGGAAGCTCGCACAGTAATAAACCTCGCCAAAGGAAATATAAGCACAGGTCATTTATGTCCTCGAGGACTTGACTTAGCATTCATATCTTAGTAGTTAACTCCTAATCAATACCTGTGTGACCAGAGCAATCCGTTGCTTGGCCCTACCCTTTTTCGCGTGACCCGGAATCCAAGTCTCCTGGCAACAGACACAACAGGCGCTTTACGAATAACCTTTCGTTTGTTTGGAATTTTTAAATGGAAAGAATAAAATGAAAAATTGTATTTCGTTTTTGAAAAATTCATATTTGATGTTTTTCGAAATGGGGTCATAAACACAATTTGAAGGACTTTGAGCTGTTCTTTGTTTTATGATAAATTGAATAGAACAACTTTAAGACTGGACTATTTTTAGAGAAAGGCGGAATGCTAAAATGAGACACTTGTATTAACCTTCATGGGGCTCAATATATGCAAATCGTTTTACTTTAATGTAATTAGGGATCCTGTAAAGTAATTGAGCAAGGTTCGACCATGTCCCTGATGTTACTTTTAGACTAATTAGAAATTTAATGGTGACGATTAATTGGATTTCAAAATTCACATTAAATGCACAGTTCAGTTTAAGTACAATGTTCTGGTATGAAAGTATTCTAGAACTGAAGGAAGAATAAGAAATTTAATTTTAATAAAACTTTTAGATGCAGGAATTAAATCACAAATTTCAAGTTGATGATAAACACTAAAAAAGTCAATATAAGAGAATTTATATGAACTTTTATGATTTTTTTAAGTATGTAATTATTAAATAATTATTCATTTCTGTATGGTCTAAAGGAAACTATTTAAGAAAAATGCATCAAATATTTACTAAAAATTTCATGAAGAAATTACTCAATTCAAATTTTAAAATGAAGTTTTTTTTTAAATTTTCAGCTAAAATCTATCTAAAATAATTACGTATCATTCGTAAGTTATATATTTTATAATTTCATACACATTCTTATTTCATGCAATTCATTCATATAGAAGGCCCGTTTATTAGTGTATGATTTAAATTAAAAGATTTATTTTCAAACTTTGGAGACTATTTTAATAGCGGGGAAAAGCGATGGCTACGACTTTTTTTGACATTTTATGCCTCTTCAATAAAATATATTTGATTCTCTAATTTTGATAGGCAAGCAGCTTTATTGTTTTAGAAAAGTTACACGTTTTTTCATTGTGATGTGCCCCGCTGGTGTGGTCTGGAAATTTGGAGAGGGGAGGGCCAGCTTAGGTGTCATCCTCGTCATCTGACCGCGACTTAAAATTACCAGGTTCGTACCAAAATAGCCCTAGTGTTTCTTCAAAACATGACGTTATATAACTAAACTTACTAAACATTGTGTTGTGCTCTTTGTTAATTTTCTTACATAGCATCGAAAATTAAATTCTAATTAAAGAAAGTAAGTTATTAAACTCAAATGATTGAATAGCCTTCCAGTAGAATCGAAATATATATATATATATATATATATATATATATATATATATATAAAGTATAGCATTTATCTGTAAAAAATACATTAGAATTATAGAAATCACGATTATTCATCAGTGCAGTTTTATTCATAATACAAAACATGTTTAACACGCTGATTTTCTGGAATTATTCAGTACAAACTCCTGTGATACAACAAAAAAGTAACCCTAAAAATCAATTTTTAATTTAAAAGAGCTATTTATTTTTATATGCCCAGTTATTCAAAACAAATAAAAACAGTATTAATAAATGGACGAACTATCTGTTGCAAAACCTTAACTATAAGTACTTTAAAATTTCTAATTAAAATTGAGTTTTAAACATAAAAGTATATATTGATAAGAGAAAATTACTTGGTATGGATAAATAAGTTGTATCATCTAATTTGCTTAGTCTACATTTACGGTTTTTTCAGTAGCTTACATTTAAACTTCAAATTAATATTGAAATTTAAGTAATTTTATTTTAGCAATTTGTTCCACTCAATGCTGACATGAGTTTGATTTTGGAGTCAAATTAGATACTAAAATTGCAACACCTATAGTTGTATCGCGGTGTAGCGTAATTAATATTGCTTTGTATAATATATTAACATATTACTTTGTATTGTATTAATAGTATATTAACTTAATTAAAACAAACACCAAAAATAAAATAAAAGCTTTTACAATCATTATGAAAAAACCAGGTTTGATTTTCCGCAACATGCTCATCATCTTAATGGGCTACCTCTGCAGTTTTCACATACACGAAATAAAGTGAAAGAAAATCCATTAAAAGGTTATTACAAAGTTGCCAAAGATATGAAAACATAAATAGAATTTTCATTTATTAATTTTTAATATTGTAAGGAAATGTACCGTTAAATGTTTGATTTACAATAAAAGTGACATGAGTTGCATTACAGCATTGAAAATATTGTTTAGAAAATATCTTAATAAATTTATAAACAAATTTCCAAAAACTTATTTAACGCATTAATATTTTCAGATAATAACACTGAAAATTCTAACATCTCGCTCAAGTTGTTAACTAATCAAAAATTTTGAAAATATTAGAAGGGACTTGTTTAAACCCTTAAAAGCAAATATATACTAAATTGCTGTTTTAGATTAAGGGGTCTGCTTTATAGAACACCTAAATATAGACAGATACAAACATTATATTAGTAGTAATATAGATAATTGCGTATTTTTATTCATAAAATTGCATTGTTCAAAAAAAGTTCTGGTAATGAATTCTGAATTCTTGTTTAAAGTTGCCTGAATTCTTTTAAAAAAATATTACATAAATAAGAACCAAAACCATTTACCATCATAAAAATATTTTTCAAGTAAAAATCAGTGCATCTTAAATGGGAGGCTTATAGTAAAACAATCTCAATAATTAAATAAAATGCATTATTACAAAATTTTTATGATAGTTGCCAAATATATTTTTAGGACTCAGCGTGAGGATATCTGAAAAATAGAGACCTATCAAAATTTCGAGTTCGGATTATTTTTTTAATGACTACAATACTTAGACGCTATGTATACCAGAAAACAGAAAAAACGATATTTTACGTTTATTTAAGTGGTCAATTAAGTTTTATATGTTCCTGCATTACAAAAAATAGTTTTCTATCCTATTAATTATTGCAAGTCTTATAGTTTGAGAAACTTTAATGCACAGTTTTTACACAATTTGTTATGAATCGAAAATATTTAAAGAATAGTCACATCTTTTGAATATCATAAAAAATATCAACATGAACTGGTGTTATTTAAAATAGAGCAAAAACAGTTACAATATTTAAAAATACAAGTCCACTTAGTATCAAAATTTCGATTTACTGATGAAAAAGTCAAAAATATATTGATGATTCCTATAGAATATAAATTGGATTGTTTGTATTGTTTCTCAAAAAAGACTTTTCAATACTTGGGCATGTTTAAATCGGAATTTTGAACCTAGCTCAATTAGTTAAATACAATAAATTAAATATTTCAATTTTATATGAATAAAGGACATAAAATTATGAATTAAATAAAAGAATTTTTATAAAAATGTGTAATAAATCTTTTGCAAATTTCTTATTGCGTTACAAATTCTAACCACTAGACAGGAAGATTTTTCTTTTTTTCTCGTTTTCTAGTTATTTACAATTCTATTTTACATTGTAAATCATATGCATTTTTAAGTACGAATAAGGTGATTTTTTTAATTAAATTCTTAAAGCGAGTTTTTATTTTTTTAAATTCTTTATTTATAGTATTTAATCAATCTTTTTGGAATAAAATATGCTTTGTTACAACAATCATAACAAATGCGTATCTATGAAGATGCGATGATATGTCTGAGCTAATATTTTACTTTGCCCTTCACAGAATAAGGGCAATTTTTTCGGACAATAAATAACTTCCTTCTCCTTAATTCTTCTTTTTTTATGCATTGAATATAAAATTCCTTCATGAATAAGCTTTCAAAAAATATTCTTAACGGTATTCTATTCTTTCGCGTGACAAACTTTAACCGCTTCATAGGAAGATCTATCTTTTTTCTCCTGCTTCCTGGTCACTTATGATTCTTCCCTACTGTGTAAATCATATGAATTTTTAAAAATGGGAGGGGCATTTTCCATTAAATACTTAATGCAAACTGTTATACTTCTGTCCAGGCTTCTCAGCTTGAATATAAATTTTTGAATAATAAGTGGTGAAATTAATTTAAGGCTTTCGCAATTCTAAGCACTTTCCGGCAATTTCTAATTCGCGAAAAATTTTTACATTGTTCGTTAGGCTTAAATTTTTACATTGTCATTCACGGTCCACATTAAAACAACTAATGTGTAGACAGTGCTTGACATTTAAAAAAATATATCTTTTGTCTTGCATTTAGAAAAATTTAATTTTTTTATTGAAATAATGATGAGTTTAATAACTTATACTTCACTTAAATTAAAGAGACTAGAAGAAACATATTTTAATTTTATTATATTTTAAAAATTTATAATATTCTGAAATTTAATCTAAATTGTAAGTTAAAGCTTTCTGAATTTTCTTTAGATTCACTGTTAAAATATGATTCTTTTTTCGGAGTAATTTACACTATATACCGATAAGAACTTGGACATCTATGATAAAAGAGAGAAGCACAGTATATTCATATTCAGTAATTGCTGAAACCTCTGAGGTAATTATAGCCTTAACCCTCCGGACCATATTTTCCATAAGTGTTTGAATGATAGGCAGTGGTATTTTCTTACATTTGACTTGGAGAAAGCGTGCAAGTTCTTTCACCGACTTAAAATGAATGAATCAGAAATCCAATCCGTCCTATATATTTTTTATAGTTTTTAAGTCTGAATTCTAGGCATTTATTTCCAGGCGTTTCAATCCACTACCATTCTACCAACCCATGGCAGACCTCCCAAAATGAAAACGTCAGTTGTAATTTTGGAAATAACATCATTCAACCAGCAACAGCTTAGAAATCACATCTTTATCTAGAATAATAGAATAGGAGTCACCATTGAGTTTATTGAATTTATTCGGGGTGAAGGGTCTCATTCCATCCCCCGGAAATCATCCCCAAACTTTACTGTAGGCAAAATGTATTTTGGAAAAAGGAGTTTACCTAGACTCTCCCATTCATCACTCTAGAGAACATGTTTCCACTCTTCTACGATCCTTTTTCGACGTGGCTTACATCATCTCAACATAGCAACGCCATTAGATTTTGTAATCAAAGGTTTATGGGCGGCAACAAGCCCATGAAAGTCAAGCAAATGTGCTCACTTTCGAATAATGTATATCGACGCAACAATCCTGGATGCTTGGTGAAATTCCTGGAGTATGTGAGTCATCGGTTGGGTGAGGATTTTCCCAATTTCATTAGACATCACTCATTGATGTCTATCTCTTAGTTTCATGGGTTCTGCCGAGTCAAATCATGTTTCCGATAATCACCATTCCCCTTCCACTTGTTGATAACAAAAGCTTCAGTCGATTTTGGAATGTTTAACTCTCTAGATATGTCCATTAAGGATCGGTCATTTCTATATCAGACATTTACGTTTTTCTCTAAGTCTGACAGGCTTGAATTTCGTGGCATCTTACTTGCGATTAATGCCAGTGCTGTATTATAGAGTAATCATAGAGAAATTTTAACAATCGTTAAAACATTCGAATTTAAGATTTTGATTAATCCACCCTTTTAGAAATCCTTAAGTTCGAAATGCAAAATACTTTAAAATGTCAGTTTGTTTGTCTATCTATCTATGACAAAGATAAAAACAATTTGAGCTAGTTAGTTGAAATCTGATGTACCAAATATACATATTTCTATTAAATTTTGAGTAAGTATGTTCAGGAGTTCGTCTGTCCGCTATACGTTAACACAATAACTACAAAATAAAGAAATAAGATTTAAACATAGATTTAACATCTATAGCCTAGGTACCTGTGAAATTTTGAGCCGAATCCAATAAAAGTTTCATTGTTTTTCTGTACTATAATAATGACTATAAGTTTAGTTTTTGATAAATATTTGTTTCAATCAGCTGGAAAAAACGTGTAAAATACAAATTCAATTTTTTTTCGATAATGGCATAACATACATTAATTTCGAAAAGCCTGGCCAAGGATGACAAGATATATTCAGTAAAAACGACAAATTCACTCCAAACGTTAATATTTCGTCACTAATGTACACAAAAACCATTCTCAGAGCATCGACGTGACAAGTTAATCAGAGAATGTGAGAAATTTTCGAGGCACAATGTAGCCAGATATTGCTCTTTTGCCAATAAATCTCACAAACGATGATAAAGTTTTGAAAAGACCACCATGACTGATTATTAATGCTAACCATAGTTATTATAAGTGATAAGCGATTAATATATTAAATGCTTGTATATCTGTGATTAATAGCTGTGTAAAATTGTATTTTATAATTAATATGACGACCCAAATTTATTCAACCCAAATAAATTACTAAAATCAACGATCTGGCCTTTATTCTTAAATTTGATTTTTTCTTTTATTGACGCTTTTCTATAAACAGATGTTTGAATAAAATAACACCATTTCAAAATTTATTTGAATTCGAAGCTGTTATTATGCAAGATAGAAAGATTTATTAGTTGTTGAGACAGTCATGTTTTTTAAAAAATATTTCTTTTATTTTATTACTGGACAGAATGTCTTTATTGTCATTCCGAATGTCAATAGTTTCCTTTATTTAAAAGATTTTGTTTTCAAAATTCTTTTTGGCAAATTTTTCCTCGAGGAAAATACACTGACGTTTCTTTTTAACAGTTTTTCAAACTTTTGGGTCAGTACTTGGTTGTACAAACAGAAGTAAAAATCTATTTCCATGAAAGCAGTTCAAATCGATTTTCTTTTCGATCATCTGTTTTTTCTGTGGCTATACAAAATATTCAAAATTGTTGTGCGTGTTTGAGAGATTGATAGCAGCGGGTCTTATGGTTTTTCAAAGTAAAGCACGTGACATATAAACACACCCTTGAAGCATTGATTGTCCTACTTTATCACTTTCGAGAATTGTAGATGTTTCAAAACATGTTGTTTTTATCTGTGGGAAATTGTTGTTTTGCTCAATTTCTCATTTAAAAGTGTTTTTATTCAGTAAAAAATAAAAACGAAATATCTTTCAGTGAGATGTAATATTATATGGGCTGGTGAGAAAACATTTCAAACACATATAGTATTTTATTTTATAAACAGGCAGTGCTTTAATTATGTGACGTAATGTATCGCAATATATCTGTTATGATAAATGTTGTTAGTCAATCATTATTAAAATTAACCGATTAATTATATTGGCAGAAACACCGGATCATTAAAAAGTTCGTTAACAATTCACAGTTCAATAATTCATGGAATAATGTAGGTAGAGAGATAAGAATTGACACACATGTTTAAAATAACACTGAGTTTTATTCAAATAAAAATTATGCAAAAAAGGACCAAAAAATGGCTGATTGGACCCTTTTTCTTCGAGAAAATGTGTGGCTTTGTTTTTCGAAAGGCAGAAGTGACAAGTACGAGATATCCAGATATGCTATGAAATCCCATCATCTCTAACCTGGCTGATCATACCTGCTGGAGGATATGATTTTTATGAAGACGCGTTCACTCCATATTGCTATACATATGAAAGATCTCTTGTGCACATTGTTTCATGAGGACTCGTGCTTGACCTTCCAGGTCACCAGATCTTAATCCAGCTGATTATTAGTTGTGGGGTTACCAGAGGTCACAAGTATACAGCTATCACCTTCCCACACTAAGGATACTAAAAGACAACATCCGATAACCATTTATCTCCATATTTACAAATATGCTGTTGACAACATTGTCACTCGACTACAGCTATTATTGGTGAATGTCAGCCGACATGTTGAGAAACTATTGTAAAAAAATGACTTTCATAAAAGTCAATTTATAGTGTTAATAATTGTTTTGGGTATGCAAATCGTCGGCTGCTAGTCGTTTTTCGAACTTTTATGTGTCTTTATTAAAACCCCATGCCATTTCAAGCAAGAATGTCAAGTTTTACCTCTCTACTTATCTTGTTCTGTAAATTATTGAATTTTCAAATGTTAATGGACTAAAAATTTCTTGTGGAACTTATTCAAAATTTAAAAAAATATTTTAGGATTTTACTTCCTAAGTTATACCTTTATGCAACAAAATTTCAAAAACTTCATAAAATCTTACTTTGAGCAGAAATGTACTCAACGTGAAAAAATAAATAATATCTTCCCTACTTTCATTATCCACAGTGAAATAAAGAATTTGTTATGAAAAATTTTTAGAATCATGAAATCGATTTAAATTTTTTTTACAACGATAAAATATATTGTTGTAAAACAGTCTTCAAAATTTTTTTAAAAACTATAAAAAAGTATGTGCAATAATTAAATTTATATAATTACAAAATAAAAATTTTTGAATTTTGAGATGGTGTGAAATGAATATTTGTGTTATAATATTTTCGGTATCACAGTAGTAGCAAACATATATTATACAATATTTTTGATATTAAAAAGTATTTGCAATATTATAATATTGTTAAATAATATATCGCCTATTATTGTGTAACAGACTATCCTACTTGTATAATGGAAGAAAAGCTTCAGCATTAAGTTTAATTTTTGATTAATTAAAATTCTACTAAAAGTTCATAAAAATCTGCCTACCAACTACATTTCCAACCTCTGAATTACATCTGTACAAATTTTTTAGCTCCAAATCTAATGTTTTCTCCTGTAAAGTTATAGTACATACACAG
Organism: Argiope trifasciata; assembly: GCA_026543055.1. Taxonomy (NCBI): domain Eukaryota; kingdom Metazoa; phylum Arthropoda; class Arachnida; order Araneae; family Araneidae; genus Argiope; species Argiope trifasciata. Next base: position 4,805,008 of record JAPMOQ010055483.1, on the reverse strand, counting down.
GCACACACACGTTCTCCTTTATTTTTAATAGAAGTAACTCGAAATCCTTATGTTAAATGATTATGAAATCTTATTAGTTTGTTTTGCCGCCTGGTGATGTCATTCGATATATTAATTGAGAAATTTACTTTAATCGTCCACTTTTTAAATATCGTTGAATCGTTAACAGTTTCAATAGCATGATCTTTGATGATAACATGATCTGGACGCAAATGAGTAATTTAATTGATCGTTAATGCTCATAGATCTATTGATTTGATAATTTATTTAACTTCCATAATTAAATTGAATGAATTCTATTTCTATTTTATTATTTGCTTTGTTTAACAAATCTACTATCACAATTTCCTAAACGATTTTCAATTGATTTCTAAAACATATCATGTAAGTTTCGAAATCAAAGTTCCATTCCCATTTTTAATTTCAGTATATCTTCAGAAATTTAAAATAATCTATATTTTTTATATTTTTTTATATTTTGACAGTCTTATATAATATATAGTTTCTTAATTTTTTTATTGGTTTGAGATGACAATTTACAAAAATACCTACATTTTTAATTTAATTTAATATTTGTTTTAATTTTAGGGATTTTATCATGATTTGAAACAAATTTAATGAATTATTAATTTTTCTTTAAGTTGTACATTATTGAGAATTAAATAAATAATTTCTGATTTTCTTTCATATTTCACCTTTTTTCTAACAAATAATTACTTGGGACGATGAGGGTTAAAAATAAAAGACCTTAGCCATTGTTTTCTTCAAGAAAAATAAACGGCGCACAAAAATGTTGCAGCATTTTCGAAGAAATTTCAAAAGCTTTCAGGGAAGTGACCTGAAAAATATTTTATATAATATCGTTAAATGCGTTTCCTTGATTACCCAGTATGGATAATGTCAAAATGTTAATAAAAAAAATTCAGTTACAAAAAACGTTTTTGAACATAAAAAAAATTATTAGTTTGCAAAACAGCGAATTATCAATTTAAGAACATTAAGAATTAAAACTTTCATCATAATTTAATATTTAGACAACTGATAGTAAAGAAAATATTTTATTGTGAATTATCACTTTTCCCGGCAATCCGTCGTTTTTATTCCTCCAAGGATAGCCCGCATATTGAAGCATATCGCATATTGAAGTTAAACATCTCTTCCTTTCATGAACTTTTCTTTAACTCCTTATTTTGACTAAATAAAGAGATTCTGAAGCGCAAAAGTTTTTTTTTCTTTTTTTTTTAATTCTATGACAAACACTTAATTGCTGAATACTAAAAATAAATGTTTACATTAAATGAAAGGTGTTTATATTAATATATACTTATATTAATAAATGCTTATATGAAATTAAAACAGCAAGGTGAATAGTAAAAACCATGAATAACATTTTTACATTTAGAATCCGATACCTCCCAAAAATCTATAATAAAGATGGTAGTCATCCCTTCCTGCATAAAAATGAGATTATTGAGTAAGACAGCTAATATATTGCATGACATTAGTGGATAGCCGGAATATCGATTTGGGGGGGGGGGCAGAAATCTCGCATATTTATTTTAACTATCGTTTGATTTGGATGATTTTATTCTTATTATTTAGGTTGTTTAATATCTGTTATGAAGTTGATACACAAATACAGAAAAACCTAATTTGTATTTTGGACGATTTTTTCAATGGCTTGAAAAAATTCTAATAGAGCGATAATAGTAGTCGCAAGCTTACAAACCGTTTCATTAATTAAAATAATTTTTTTTTCAGTTTAAACTCACTTATGTATGAGTCTTACCAGGCAACAGGTGGTCAACTCTTTGAGATATTAGGCTTTAAATTAAATAAAAATCTTTGATTTAGTTGCTAAGCAAACATATTTTCTCGTACTAAACTTCATTCAAAATTTGTGAGAAATTCACAAATTTCTTTTAAAATCTATGCATTATATTTCTTCTGCCTAATTCAAAGCATTTTTGAGCTTAAGTTCACAGACATACATGCAAATATAACGCAAAAAAATGTGCCTTGACAGAAATGAGGGCACTTTTCTTTTCAACATATGTTTATTATATTTTATAGATTAAATGAACGATGACTATTTATTTGTATAAATTAAATTCCACTTTAAATGTAAACTCATTTTTCTGAGTTTTCATCTTAGCTCCTTTCAACACACCCTTTAACCGGTATCTGCTACATACTCCAGCGCAACTGTTCTTCTCTCTTCACTTCATCTACTTTTGCCATGGAGCCGGAGCAGTTACATGGAGTTTAGGGATATGACAATGTGCTTTTCGAAATCAGAGCTCTGAAAAATGGAGGTTCGCCAAAATCTCAAGTTGGAATATATTATTATGATTATTTTGGCGATTACAATGTTTTCCCTTTGCATAATTTTTATTGTTACAAACTTTTAATACTTTCTAAGCATGGTTAGTTCAATCACTGGAAAGAGAGTTTTATGATTAACTTTGCTGGATGCAGATCGGGTGCCGTGCCAGTAATCTCAGAGGTTGACGACAAAAATATATTACTGGGAACTTACCGAATTTTCGTGATTCACCCAACAGAAACAGATATACGTCTCATTGGTCCAGAATATTCTCTGTTCGCGTCCCGGGAATTAGAAATGGCAGTCTTAAGCAGCTGTCAATCATCAACGAATCGGGAATCGTGTAAAGAGTCTTTGAAGAATAGTTGGACCAGTCCAGGGAAGATCTCCAGCAATTGCTGAATTATGTTCCTAGTCTTGTAGTTTATTGTGGAAGCAGATTCAAGTAGTGTGTGGAGTATCCAACCATGTAATAATGAGTCGGCAGGTGGACATAAATAAAGCGAGAATACAGTAGAGAATCGCAGACGTTTTGTGAGGTCGTAGCATTAAGTGACGTACATTCTCTTTTTCAGCTGAATTCTATCTGACCTTTTGTATGTTCTGGTCGTTTTTATTACCGATTACTACTTGTAGACTTTTTGTAGTGGCAGTTTGCTGTAGCGTGCTGCTGTGTGATGCCTGTCTCTGTCTCAGCTGCATATATTTGTTGTCTTTGTGTTAGCATCTTCGTGTTTAATAAACGCTGTCATTGCTTTTTACAAAAGAACTGTTTGTTTCATCGACCAAAAACTCTTGAAAAGAACGTCGACGGAAGTGATTTGTAACAATGTACGAGAAATTAAAGACAATCGTTACCTATATAAAGTAAAACATATGGAAGGAGAAACATTTATAAATTAAATATTCATAATGCAAAAGAAGGAGAAACATTTAGCTTCAAAATTCCGTATAAAGAACATGAAACGATTTATTATCAGAAAAATAAAAGAATATACTAATGGTATTGCAGCTAAAAATATAAAAATGACAGGTTTAGTATTTTGTTCAGATTTCATTGAATTATTCTCTTCACATTTCCCTATAACATATTTCTAAATTGAAGTTTCTGTTAGATAATCAAGAATATCTTTTTATCTTGCTAAATTCAGACAATATATCGCGTTAAAAATATCTTTTGCCATTTTGTTTGTTCTTTTTTCGTCCTGATTTTCAGTCCATTAGGTTAATGAAAGTATTGAAACTTCAGTCTGTCGCTTGTTGCAACTGACTTAACTAATTGAATATTTTTGCAAGTCTGCACGAAAGATAATTAAAAGTGTGATAATAAAAGTGCTATAAAAATGTGCTTGAAATTACAGCATAGATTTTAATAAACAAGAAAAACAGAGATTAAAAAAAATTATATTCTCATAAATATTGTGACTGTTAAAAAAATACGAATTCGAATTTTTGACGAATCATTGCATTTCAGGTATAAAAATAAAATTTTTAAGTTATCTCTAAGTTAATAAAAATTATGACTTTGAAACGCAATGAAATAAAAAAAAGAAATTTGATGTGAAATCTTGTCAACAAATTTCTAGATTTTTTTTCCAATTTTGGATGAAATCCGTTGAAGAAAATTCTATGTGTTTGTTCGTATTCACGTGAGCACAATGTCTCGAATATGAAAGAAATGCATATTTATAAAATTTAGTATGCAAATTTCTAGGTAGAATTTCGGATACTTAGCAAGTTTGGGACCAAATTTATTTAAAGGCGATTATTTGAGGAATATTTATGCATCAAATTGCATTATGCAAATCTATATATTTTTGCGTTTATGTGAATGTAATAACAAAAAAGTTATTTATCTTGATTTACAGTATTGCCGCCAAAATTTGTAGGTTTGTGCTAAATTTCTGATCCTTTCAGTATAGAGAAATACATTCAAAAGGTCGACACAGTTCTTATCATTATTAACGATTCGTCAAAATAAGCTGAAATCTAGATATTGCATTTAAGCTTCTGAAATGCCATGATATTCACTGGTTTTAAACTTTTTCACATCCTTTATAAAAAATTACGAATTTATAGTATCTACATCCTTTATATAAAATTATGAATTTGTAATATTGCTTCCATGTGCTGGCAGTTTTGTACTAAAGAAGAAAGTTTTACAGATTCTAATCGAGATCTAATATATTTTTAATGGTTACCGAATCAATACTCTCAAGCCTTGGTAACAAATTTAACGACCGTTTAGCAACAACAACAACAAAATGAAAATATCCGAAACTACTGGAATTATATATATATATTGAATAGGAGTGACGATGCAATATATGTCTAAAAGCTTCTTTGCCTTTTTAGAGAAGCTCTTAAAAGCCATGAGTTGTAGTAGTTAAATAATTGAGCTGACTTAAGTGAGAGGTTGAGCGAAGTCTGTCATTGAAATATCGATCATTAATGAGTTCATTCTGTGCTGTTGAGTTTATTTAGAAGAGATTGATTTCTTAAGGGTTGTTGGTTTCTGCTTTGTATCAGCTTCTTTTCTGCTTTATTAAGATTTTGTGTTTTCATGCAAAATTAAGCGCCGTTATTGAGTTTGCTATATTTTTCCCCATTCTACCATCAGATGAAATTTTTAACAACAACATTCAGGAAATATTAAAAAGGACAGAAGACGAACAGAAAAGAAGTTGATTTTCCAAATATACTAGAAATTTGAGTGGAGGCCACGTTTTCTACTTTACATACTGATACAAACAAGGAAATAAATAAATTTAAATTATGTGCAATGATATCATTCAATGACTTCACATTAGCATTCAAATTAGCATATGATATAGACAATTTCATTGCGCATTACCTCAAACTTCGATCAAATACATCCTGTATAATTTCTTGCAATATTTTCTTTTAGATGTTGTGCATTTTTGAGTCCCTATCTCGGGACCATTTGGTCCATAGGCAAGTGACATAACCTCCACACAAAAGTGTACACACCACTCGGAAGTTATTATGTGACTTATACGCTTACCACCACAATGTGAAATAGAAATATGTGAAAATGGCATTCCTAATTGGAAGGGACACCATTGACACCAATGGCATTTTTACAGAGACTGCTTTTTTGTAGTCCCTTTTTTCAGAAGCAAATTTTAGCATCTTTAACGTCGATTAATTTTCTTATACAAATAAAAGCTAAATTTTGCATTCTCGTAAAATGAAACGGATATGAAATAAAAATTCTGTAATAACTAAATCTGTTCTCGTTATTAGATGTGGCTCTAAGTTTTAGTCTTACCAGAGCCTGAATTTAAAAAAAAAGAATTATCCTTATATGACCTGAAATAATGCTTTAAAACTGTATACAAACAATAATACTTATAAACTTCAATTCTTATGTTTTTGTGATAAGAATTAAAGGTATCTTATTTCCCTAATTTATTGTTTTTATTGAAATTTTTATTTAACACTTCCTTATATCAGTGATTTATTTAGTCATTTTTGTATCTTTTTTATAATTTAATTCTAATTTGTATAACATTAATATTTATTGAGTTTTTTTATTTATTCATACTTTTTGTTTTTTAACGACCGATTGAACTGTGGACACATCTCAAATATGGGGTCAAATTCGTATACTGCTTTAATTGCTGGCCAAACACTATTACTTTATTCGTACCTATGTGAACGCAATAACTCGATAACGTAATACATTAGAAGTGTATATTATAGTACAAGAGTTTCATATCAGAATGATACATATCGTTCTAACTGTTGATGTATCAAAACGAAGACAGTTTTCTGTTTTTTTATGGGCATGCGAATACGATATGAAATTATCATATTCATACAAAATACAAACAAAATATACATAAAAAAGGAAATTTGGTATTTGACATTGAGGCTAAAATATTTGTCTGTATCAAATCTTAGATGTAAATCAAATAGTTAAAATCTCAAATCGCTGATTCCAAATCAGTAGGTTCAGAGTTCAAATCACATTCGGATCACCCCCTACTGGTAATAGAGAAATTCTATTTTTAAAAGTAAAGAGCTTTAAAGAATAGTGAAATTCCACTTTATCATTATGAAAAGAAATACAATTAGTTATTTAGGGACACTATTGCCAGATCTTGGCTTCGGGATTGGAGGGCTCTAGGCTCGAAACCTGTTTTCAATGAAGAAACGTCGTGCATGCGGGTTAAATGCACGCTAAATCCGTCGAAGCAACATGTTTTCCCCCAATTGTGAGGTGAAAGTTTGAGGACGGAGTGCCAGCTCAGGCACATGATCGAAGTTCAAATCAAGATTCAAAACTTCGAAGTCCTTCCCGAAATAGCTTTAGGATAGCTTCAAAAATGGGATGTTAATATAACTTAACCAAATCAAACAATTATTTATTTTACACACAAAAAAGTAACAAGTAGAAGTCGCTGTCTTAAGCTGGAAAAAGTATTAAAATTCGCACAACCAGTGGACATGGAGAGTAGTGATAGTTGTTGCAATCTAACTGTCATAGTAGATAGTGGCATATCTCGCCACAGTGATAGTTTTGTGAAGCTTAATTCAAAACACTCTAAATTGTGTGAATACAAGAGAAAATTCGGAACAAAATAGTCTTCTCATTTTAACTATAGTATTTTAAACATCAGAATGAAATTTAATACAAGTTCTTATATTTTTTTATCAGCCATAATAGGTCCTTCATGTAATTTCAAACTTACAGCAGGCTACTGATCTCTGCCCATATTTCGGAATTGTAATCCAATATTAAAGGATTTTCGTTTCGAAAATGTGGCTGTCATCTCTTTTCTTTATTCAAAATACGGCTTCGGAATCCAATTGTAAGACTTCTTTGTCGTCGAGTGATGTGTCAAGTTTTCACTTCTTTTTTCACTAATTATGTAAATGTGCATGCTTCGCTTCACGTGCATGCACTGAAGTGTTTCGCTAATAGAAGGATCTTACATGCATCTGTTCAATATTCCTAAATTTAAAAATTTAACTTTGAAAGTTTTTTTCTTTGGCATTATCTTTGAAATAACCTGCAAATAAGAAATGCACGTGTTAGACTTAGAAGACGGATTAGAACATTGGATTATCCAAGTGATTAGGAATGTTTTGAAAGGTAAAACTTATATAACTATCAATCAGCTAATTTTCATCATTGTGCTCATTATTTATGACTATTGAGAAATATCAAACAAGTATAATTGTAATAATTCATTTGTAATGTCTTAAAGTGGTGAATCGTAAATAAGTAAAAGAATGAGAAATTTCCTTATTTCAATTTATTTTAATTATTTCATTAATACTTAAATAAATTTGAATCGCAGTAGGAACAAAGAGTATTTAACAAAACATTTAAAAATGGCTGTTTATTATAAATATTCATGATAAATATCACATATAATCTTGATAAATTACCTTTTTAATTGTCAACTCTTAATGTTAGTATTTACGTCGCATCTGAATGAACGATAAGTGGATATATTTATTGAAGTTAATAATTTATTATAAATTTTAAATTTTGATTTATTTTTCAAATTATAGAGAAATATCTACATAATTTTTTGCTTAAAATCTAATGAACTACGAACCGCAAATAGAACAGAATACTTATTATATAGATGTTAATTTTTTTAATAAATACAACATAAGAAAACTATTGAAAGATAAGTCTAAAAATGCTGTTTTGGTGTTAATTCATTCGTACTGAAAACCTTATCTAAATATAGTTTACAAACAATATATTGATTCAAAATATCTAATTAAAAAAATCGGTTTATTTTATTATTTAAAGAAAATGTTGTTTTGGTGTTAATTCTTCAATAGCCTCATGTAGTTTACAAGCAACATATTGATAACAAACATCGTTTTTAAAAAATTGTTTTATTTCATAGTAAAAGTATTGTTGTGATAAGACATATTATTTATTTGTTGCATATAAATTTGCTAATTGAGTCTTTATAAGGAGTTTTTAAATGAAAATTATTTTTTTATTACTTTTTGCACAAAAAATTGTTTTAAACATACCTGATAAAAGACATATTTGAAAATGTATATACTTTTTTAAAATTATTTTTTACATACATTTTTCAATAAACACCTCGTTTCAGATCTTCTTGGACAAAATATTTGAAATTTTGTCTGTCTGCATGTCTACGAACACACAATAATTCAATAACGCAACGTGTTACAGGTAATACGTGCCCTTTTTCCAGATTAAATTAAGGGCAAATTCCATCTGTAAGAATTTTGTCTGGGTGTCTGCTTGTGCGGTTGATCATTTTATATAATTATTTGAGAATAAAAGATGTTCATAAATGAAACTAAGTGTACAATACTATTTGTTAACTCCTCACACAACACATCGATGGACCATATTAGTTACTCCTCACATCACATTCATTTGTTTATTATCTCTAATATGTTACTCTTCAAAATAACCACGACATGTTGAAAACAAGAAACACAATACAAACAGAACAGAATAGCTCAGCAATAAATACATCAACAGCTCGCGTCACGATTGCATTGAGTCACGTGATTACATGGAATATCAGGTGATTGGGCGGGATGAAGAAATGCGCGCGAATACTATTCATCAGTTTGCAATTTTATGATAATATGAGTCCATCATTCGAAAGCATAGTGACACAGATAAATGAAATTTAGAATATTGTCTTATCTCTTCATTTGCGGATACTAAATTTCGAATCATGTAAGTGTAAAGTTAACAAATACAAAATACCCTGTTTTCTTATTTGAAAAATAAAATATAAAATTATCCATACTGTGTTAACCCTTTCTATGACCTTGGTTAGTTGGCTTCCCCAGATAATCATCAATATTTGTGTGAAATTATGCAGGTTGTTATAAGTTTTGATAAATTTTTCAATAGGACAAACTTGGATGCTTTCGTTCCTAATCTCACTCAAAAATTGTGGATCTTTATGTGTTACTTAATTATTAATTAACAAAATTAATTAATTAATCAAAATAAATAGACATAATAAGTTAAATGAGTCATTTTTCCTAAGACAATCACAATCCTAAAAGTATTTTAATATAATCGGATTAGAAAAAATGCCTTTTAAATGGTTAATATATGAGAAGGACAAAGAAATGCCGAAAACTCAGTTTTCTTCTTTGTAAAATTAAATACAAAATTATCTGTGTGTTGTGCGTTAATATGTGAAATAATCTGCTTTCTTTTCAAAACTAAATACAAAATTATCCAGATTGTGTTAATATATAAGATGAAAGGGAGTACATTAATTATTCATATTAAGAAAAAGTTTATAGAGTAAATTATATATAGTCACATGTATTTAATAAAATATATCACTTTTTAATAAAGTCTAGATAAAATTTGTAATAAAGTCTAGATTATTATTCAATTATTGTAGACCCGCGAAAATTCATTAATCTTTATTCCAACTGACAATTCTCTATTCCAACCTTATGCATTACTCTGTTAATATTATTCACTTAAGCTAATATATACCTCATTTTAAGAGTATTTGATAAATGACAGATATCAAATTAATACGTAACAATAACTCAGTAATACATTCATATGCATATAATATATATAATGTATAATAATGATAATGTTAATCTATATTTGCAATATTATATAATATTATTGAAAGATATAATTATGCATAATATTGTGCTACATGCTGTGTAACCTAGGAATAAAGAAATTAATTTCAGAAATGTTTATAGTATTAGACATTAATTTGCGATATATTAATTATGATAATGATTTTTCAAACACTTCGTATGTTGTATACATGTATAAATTTCATATTAGATATCAATATAAGATGTATAACATTCATGATAATGATTTTTTTAGGCATCAAATAGCTATGCAATGAGTTATACAATAGTTATATAATCAAATTAGTTATACGAATACATCAACTATAATCGATATTAATTTTAGATGTGTCTAATATGATGATAACTTGAGATTTGTCATTTTATAAATTTAATGAATTACCAAATATTAAAGATAACATTTTAAGGCGATGAATTATGATAATCATCGGTTCATATTCAGGCAGAGTTGTATTGATGGATCATTAGTAATATATGAGTATTATATGAGTTATGTAAATGGATCAAGCATAAATAAAATGTATAGACACATCACTTATAACAATTGCTTGGTATATCATTATTATATAAGTTGCATGATATATCAATATCAAAATAATATAGATATACAAGTTATCGAAACCCGACCAATCCAAGACAGATAAGGGGTTAATGTACAAACAACCAATTTACAGTTTGCTCATAAAAACTAATCGGGCAACTACTGCAGAGATTTTTTGATTCGCTATACCATATAACTTCATCGGTAAAATAAAAAATATAATTTACGTGCAATTATAGAAAATTTATAATGGATAAAATCTGCAATTCTAACAGAATTTTGAAAATTTGATGTAATAGTAAAGTTTAAAGAATGAACAATGTAAATAATAAAGCAAAATGTAAAATAACAAACACAATATAAGATAGGAAATAACAATTATGGAATGTAAATATAAAGAAGATATAATGGCTATATAAAGATAATGAATAATATAATGAATATATAAAGATAATATGACTAATTTGTGGCATATTTAGAAGTACATAAGGCTCCAACTCATGATTATGTTAATTATGAGTGTTATAATGTAAAATTTCTATTCCCTTTATTTTGTACAGTGTTATTAATCCATATTTTCCAATCTTATGCTTAAGCAATTCAAAAATTCCTACAACACAATAATTATTTAGAAAGACTTTGTATCGTATGAAATTGCACTTAGGATATATATGAATGTAATGTCCAACGATTCCTTCATTATTACTTCAGTTAAAGTTGATATCAATGCCTAATGGATATACAAAGTATAACAGATATTCATTTCAGATGTGTCATGATAATTATTCGAATTATATATAATCGGTGGTTATCCAAAAAAATACTACCTGATATATGAGGCCGTAACTATCCTACCGTTGACATGAATGGAATAAAATTTTAGTTCAAGCTATTTTTTCAAGTTCAATTTATGCACTCAAGAATCAGATACGAACAGAAAAAAGCAATTAAATCCTAACAGTTACGGTTACTTTGACAAAATTTCTGAATTTTCGAAGGCAACACGAATTTTGTTTATTGGAATGCGATCTCCAAAGCAAAAAATAATTAATAGAGGTGAAACCGTATATTCAAGAACAAAAGAGAAAACTTATAATATCAAAGAAGTAACGGAAAGTAAAACATTTTATTGCATTTCAAAAATCTTTTACTTGACCTATTTCAACCACAATAGCACTTTGCATGCGGCAGATGGTGCGTAGAATCAAAGCTCCTTCAATGCCAAAAGGAATCTATTGAACTTCACTCTTCTGTAGGCAGGCACATCACAGTTGTTTTCTCTTTTCTTCTTAATCTGTCTTGAATTAGTAATTTTTCGTGCTACTGGTACTGATCTGACGTTATTTATTTAATGTGCTTTAGAGAACTCGTTTCAATAAAAGAAAGTTAGTATCTTCATTTGAAAATTTCGAAATTTTGTCCTCTCAACTGTTTGAGTTCACCTATTTCATTTCATATGATTCTAGAACACATACCTCAAATTATTTTTTTTGAACCAAAATTTTATTCTGTTCCTGTGAACGGCATTATACTTACGGTTTCATATATCAAGATAGTTTTTTTTTTATAATACCAAAGTATATCAACAATGAATTGCACAGATGTATCAGTTGAAATTAGAATATTTTTCAATGTCACTGTTTCTAATTTTTTTCATTGCTTGTAACCGACTAAGTTCGAAGGAAAAAATTTGAAAAATTCGATTTTTTGATAACTATTTTCGGTTTTTAGATGTATTATCAATAATAAACACTATAAATATAAAAAAAATATTTTAAAATTTAATATATTTTGAGAAATATTAAAATGTGTAGTAAATTTTAATGAAATTTAACCAAACGGTTAACATCCTACACAAAATTGTAATGTAAAAACCCTATTTTTCTTTGTACACAAGCTATAGAATACAATAATGAATGAAATAAACCAAAATCTAAGACAAAATTTGAGATGCAAAGAAGTTACAGGTAAAAATATACTTATATATTCATTTTTTCCATAAATTCAAAGCTTTATTTTTTTAAATCACCTATAAATGAAAGGGTTTTTCACGAACAATAAAACTTTTGGTTCATTTCATTACCCATATTATTCAAAACACACCCTGAGATTTTCGTGTAAATAACTCTATAAGTTTTTGGGATATCATGTTAATGATGGATAATTTTTATGAAAATTAAAATTGAAGATAAAGGCAACTTTTCGTTGAAAAATATATTTTGCTTAAAATTCCTCTGTATAATAGGTCAGACCTTCATTTTCTAAGAAAAAACAAACTGTTTTTGAAAGAGAAAAGTCTAAGTTACAAGAAATGACACTTTTTTTTAAAAAAAAAGAGAGAATATGGTCGAATACCAGTGTTTTTAGCGTAGTCGGATACCTTAAGAATTTTCATTTTTAAAGGATCTTCATCAGCGTTGTTAATTATACTATCTTATGATATTGGAAAGAAATAACGAATAAAATAACGAGTTATTATTTGATTTTCTGACAAACAGACTACACCCATCTTCAGAATGAAAAGAACCAAATTATATGCATACAAAACAGGAGTGCAGCTGACACCTGCAGATGTGGTTGTGGATTTAGACCGGTTGGCAATTTACTGAATGCGAAATGATGCGTTCAAATTAATTTAGGAGCTTTGAAAATAACAGTTTTAAGTCATATTGAAATTCCGGATGAATATTCTACTAATTACCGTAATGGCTCTTTCTCATAATGCTGACTGGGAGCAGGAAAATAAACGGGATAATGAGATCGTGAACTAAGTTAGTGAATAAATTACTTCAATGCAATATTTGGAAAAGGGCAGTTGTGTCTTGAAGCACTGAAAAGCTGAAGAAGTTGTGTGAAATTCTGTAAGTTATGATCCATTTATAACTGATAACCGATTATAAATTTTTTATCATATAGAATCTCATAAATGTAAGCGGGCAATTCTTATATATATTATTTATTTATTGTATCCTGGAAGTGGCTCTAGAAACTCAGATAAAATTTTATATTTACATAAATTTTATATAGATAGATGTCTTTCATAAAAATACTTGATTTTAAACACACAAAAACATTTTTAATGACTAATTATTAGAATAAGTATATTTAACTTTGACTTCAAAATCTGAACAGTCCAGTATTGTGATTAGAACAACATGCATGAAACGTTTAGGTTCCTCGGTTCGATTCACACTTTTTTGGTTTATTTTTTTAACTTATGTTTGTATTTGATTTTTTGCTTTTAAATTCATCTATAAAGCCGTCTTTTCCAAGAAAACCCGATTTAAAGAATATTTATATTTTCCTAACTAACTATTACAGCTTTTTTCTATCTGCTAACATGCTAGCTATGTCATACAGCACTAATTCGGACCCTATTTCCTCATGGAAAAACTAAATATAAGTTTAAAAAGTATATTAATAAGTAAAGTTAATATAAGTAGCGACAGTTAAACTGCAAAATGGATATTGTAATATAGCATATTGTTTCAAATCACACGTTAAACTAAGTGGATTCGTTTGTTTGTTTTTTAAATTAAATGACCAATTCATTTGTTCGTATGATTGAAAAATATTCATATGTAATCAGTATCTAACTCGTATCACAATATTTTCACACACACACACATACACAAAAAGCACTTGCTGAGCAAAGCTTGGTCTTTCAGATATCATAAAGAATACGATTTTTTTAAAAAACGATATAATTATTTTCAACAAAGCGAGTACCAAAGTAATAAAGTTTTGATTCTCTTAAATTTCATAGAATGCATTTATATATTTTTATAATATGGTAATGTTTATTGACTGGGCCACTTACTGCAAATTTCGTGATACTATATTTGTCATGTGATACATGTGATATAAAAAAATCACTCAAACCGCTATTCAGGGCAGAATTTTAAAATTAATATTGGAAATTTAATATCAAATTTGATATATAATTACTTCGTGGATTTTGGTCCTCCCTACAAAAGGGCTTCTAAAAATTTTATTAGATTTTTAATAAAATATTAATCAAAATTTTAATGTTTTTCTCTCATTACGTATTTTTACTTTAGAGAAAGTATAGAAAGAGAGAAAGCATAGAAACTGTCAAAACATTCAAACTCGAGATTTTTACAAGTCTTCACTTTTTAGACCACATTCAGTTTGAAAAAAACCCCGCATTTTTCGATGTATGTGTATCTGTGATAAAGATAAATAAAAAAGAAATGAATTGTCAACTGAAATTCGGTATACAATCTTTACACCAAATTTTCAGATTTCTATCAACTTTTGAATGGAATCTGTTCACATGTATTTCTGTCTGATTTTAAGTTAACAGAATAACTACAAAACGAAGAAATCTATACAGATAAAATTCGGTAGATAGATTTAACATATATAGTATAGACAATTGTCTAATTTTGTGCTAAATCCATTCATAGATTTGTTGTGTGACGGTCGGTATTTTCAGAAACATGTAAAATCAAAAATTCCATGCAAAGACTGTGAAACCTTAAATTTGATATGGGACTTTGTGATCATAAGTGTATTTTTGTTTCAAATTTTGGTTTCAATTGGTTGAGAAAAAAATATCTAAAGCCCAAATTCGATTTCCGGTTACTATTAATCGCTTGCCAAGGATTAATCACCAAAAAACAAAAACAAAAAATACCTCGCCAAGGATGACACGATAGATTAAATAAAGATGCCAGATTCACCTAAATGTTAATATTTGGCAAATATTGTATAGTGCCATTAAGGCGTTCTCTAGCATTACAAGTTTATTAGAGAGCATACGAAAAAAATTTGGGTCGTAACATTTGCTAATTAACACTTTAGCAAAGCTGTACACGCCCAGAAATCAAAATTGTATTAATTTTTTTTTACTCTATTAGATTTTATTATATTTTATTTCCCTTTTATTGCATTAGATTTTATTTCCTGTCAATATTCAGATTTAATAAGCCTGAAAATCCTCATATTTTTCAGAATTGCTTACCTTAAATTACCGAAATTCAAAAAAATTTTTAACATTACGTTATAAAGAATCCAATACTGATTATAATTATTCCTTTTCAAAATTTAAAATTTAACAAATTTCTTCTGTAAAAGGGAAATTTTGCGTAGATTTTATACAAAAACTCTAATATGAGTTGTTTTGTATTTCAGGATGAAGTATGAGCTCCGACCCAAAGTGTAATTTGGCCGATTTGAAACCAGTAAAATTTTCAGGGTCGCAGAGTCTCTCCCTTGGAACCTTGCCTTCTGTTCAGTAAGTACACTTCCCTCCTTTCTTCATCTTAACAATGCATCTCGTTCATATTCTACACAAATTCTCAAATTATTCAGTTTGGATACTTTGACTTTTACTGAATAATGCATAAATAAGAATTTCAGTATTTAGACCGTCATTATGATTAAGCTTTTATCGTGACCGCAATTATGTTAAATAGTAATTGGGCCCTAAAAGGGACAATTTGTATTGTAGTGGTGTAACTGTAGATAGAACCGCAGGTAAATACAGTTAGGTATAAAAGTAGATAGAACCACTGATACATTTAGATAAAACTGCAAATATTTACTTAATTGAAATAGTTCGCTTAGGTAAACCAATGACTTAATGTCTTTGAAAAAAGTTTAATAGATAATAGTCCTCATAAATTGGAATTGGAATAAGTAAGCAAAATTAAAAATATTTCAAAGTAAACAATTTCGAAGGAGATTCTGGTTCAGAAATTAAAAAAAAAGTTGAAGCTTTATAATTATATATCATATATAAGAAAACAAAATAAACACTGACGTTAAATACAAAGTATTATTAACTAAAGAGCCGAAACATTAAGGCCAGCTATTTATTATAGTGTTCCATAACCTGTGATCTGCGAAAAGCTGCAAATCATCTTGGCATGGATATCACAAGTCTTTGTTGAAGTGAAGGAGATTCTATCTAACATCTAAACAGCAAAGTCGAGATATTCCGACATGCTGAAGTTTGATTTTTGAACTACCATTTCATGAAATTTCAAATCCGGTGCATCGGATTAAGATCCGGCGAGTTAGGTTTCTAAGACTTATTATGCTCCTCAGACTATTACAAGGCCAATACATTTTGGCATGCTTTTTAGCATAGCATGTTGTTTTGCTGTAAGGCTCCCTTTCCACCTGGGAAAGCATAAACCATATAAGGGTGCAGTTAGGTTCACGTAGTCCACAGCTTTCATAGTGTACATGAAAGCTGCTACTCTGGGGCATGTAGTCAGTTATTATATGCCTCGGAGCCGCACATACTGCCATCAGGAGCCTGCGTATGAATTGCTGTACATTAGGGAAGTATATGTTTGTTTAGAAAATGCATACCAACTTTTGATGCAATGAATGAAAAATTGCGATTCATACGATAAGACAAATTTTTGTTCACCTATCTACGGTTCCAGACTAGATTTCCGGCTTAATGAAGGCTTAACTGCTTTGCTGGAATTGCTGGGATGTCTGCTGCACATTCCAATATCCAATATATCAGCTGATCTATTCATTCCGAAACACTTTCACTTGCACTATATTGTACTGGCTTTTAGCTGCCACTGTATCACGACGATTTTGTTTTACCAAGTGCCATCCATTGCTGATTTCAGCGTCATAATCAACCAGTCCCGTAATTTTGGAGATCTCGTTGTGAGTCTTCGGACCATTACAATATCCCTTCTATCAAATTAGCAACTTTTTGACAGTTATAATATGTTGGCTCTTCAGTGTACATTTTCCAAGTGAATTTGCGATTAAAAATACTTTTACTTTAAGTACGTGAAAGAAAATTCGTGACCATATCTAAGAAACCAGTGATCCCACTTCAGCAATTAGTTTTCTTAATTTCGATGGCTAAATTTTTTTAAAGCAATATATCTTCTATTTAAAAATGTAACTCATATAATCATCAATATAATATATTGAAGATAAATGAATGACATAAGAAAGTTCAGTACTTGTTTCTTTTGTTAAAGTTAATTCTCTACCATTGTATTTTACAAAGAAAAATGACTACATGATTTAGATTCGGCAATCTTCTTCCAGAACATACTATATTAATTTTTCATTGTATTCCGATAGTTAAAAGATGTCTACCTGATCTAAATTCTGCAATCTTCTTCCAATCGATACTATGACTCTAATTTGCCATTGCATTCCGATAGTCAAAAGTTGATTATCTGTTTTACAGATATGGAATTGTGCAGGAGAAGCTTCGTCAGAGCTCCTCCAAAGCCTTTCATTGTTCGGTGTTCTGTCCGGGCAAACGCTGCAGATACGAGGGGGCTGCTTTCTGGCAGAAGGAGGATATGCCCATCATGGGAATCTTTTCCACATGGTGAGATATTTTACATCTGTTTATAAATGGTAAATTTTACAATTTTGTATTGTAACTCTTTTTATCACAAAATACTTCTAAAATTGGAGAAATAACGCTGCTGTTGAAAGATTTGGACTCAGCAAATATAAAGGAAATTAGCTAGACATCTCAAAATCTAGCCTAGCCTTAAGTCTGACATTGTTCTATAATAACGTTGTTATGCTAAAAAACCATTTAGTGATGGAGAATAACACACAAATTCATCCATTAAAAATATGCTTTTAATTAATAATTCTTAAAGCACTTAAAATAAATGATGAAATAATATGCAATACTCATCAATAATCTAGTAAATTCAAAGTTTGAACTGTAGCAAAATTAAATAGAAAATGATAACATTTAGAAAGTTCTATCAGACAGTTATTCTAAATAATAATCTAGCTGCTGTTGTCAACTCTACAAGTAGAATCTATTTGAGCTACACGAGCTCCTGTTGCCAACGCCACAGGTATCACGCACGCACAGGTTGACGCAGTAACATCAACAAATCACACGCTCGCCATAACGCTTAGAGCTATAAATCGTTTATCTCTTCGCTGACTTATAGGTGGTAGAGTATTGTAGTGGTATCTTAATTAGGCAGTAACAGCCACTAAACACTAGTGATCACTTTTGTCGAAGGTTATGTTACGCGGCTACGAGCCCTAACGTAACAGATTCGATTCCCATTCCAATCCATTTGACAGGTAGACATTTTATTTTTATTTTATCGCCTTATTTTTATAATATTGCTAACAGTGTTGGCCATGACACAATGTCAAATAAAAGCCACCAAAATTAAAAGTGAATAATAACATAAAAAATGATCGGAAAATGATGTTAAAATAATGTCGATGTCTGCACACTTATACAAAATGATATCGCCATGCGAAGTATAGACTATGAAAATTGGAGCAGAAAACTGAAAAGACCTAATAAAACAAAAGGCAGAGATGATGGAGTAAGAAAATGTTGTGCAAATGGAATGTTAGAAATTAAATTAGCTTAAAATCTAAATAAGTAACTGGCTAAATAGCAAAATACTTCTAAAATTCAAAAATAATTGTGCCATTGAAAGATTTTGATTTAATTAAAACAAAAACAAAAAAACTAGTTTGAAATATAATACCATGTTATATTAAAAAGCATTATTTATTTTATTGTCTGCGATGATCATACCGTTGCAGTTTTGAGCTGGACAAAATGTCAAATAAATACCAGTAAAATGAAAAAATAATTACATAACAAAACTAGGAAAGCTATGTAAAAATAATATTGATTTTATACCTTTATCCATCTTTGTGGCAAATGTTTTCCAAGTGAATTATGAATGGCAATAAACGAAACAAGTAAGTGAAAATGAAAACGCTCTGAAACAAAAGAAGACTATAAAATTAGAAAGCTTTCTGTAAATAATATTGTTAGGATTTAAAATAAATAAATGGATTTTAAACATTTTTTGGTTTTATAAATTTATATATTAAATTTATATAAATCATAGCGAAAGGGAAATATTTTTTAACGGGTCTGTGCTTTCTGCCAAAAAACCGTTTAAAATGTTTTGAACTTTTCAAAGAGGCATTCTATAAAAAGAACTATTTTGATTGTACTTTTTTATTATTTTCAATTATTAACCTGAAAAAGTTTTAAAAAATTAGTGGAATTAGAAATATCTGATTAGGGAATTTTTGTTTTAATTTTTAACTTCAAAAAAATTCTTAAGTTCCAATAGATTATGTCAGAGTTTCAAAACAAGTTTTTTAAAAATAATAATAATTTTTTCTCATCTATAATTCACCAATTTTTTTCTAAAATTATTATAAATGATATTATGGACAAATACATATGAAAAAATATTCCAAGCAACGACAGATATGTAATAAACCTTTCAAATGAAATTTTAAAACCTGATTTTGAGAAGAATATATTCATTATTATGACTATTTACTCTTTTCTTCTACAACTGTTAAAATGACCAATATATATTTGGATATAATGGACATTCACATAAATACTAATATTTGTTTTTATAAATACCTTTTTTTTATATATGTAGATTTCTCTATCGTGTCTAAATCAAGTTTACAAGTTAAAAGCACTAATATCGAAGTTACACAAAATGTCAAATGTATGCAGTCAAATCTTGAAAATTAAGCATTTTTAAAAAAGCAGGTTTAGTAATTTCATGAAATAAATGTTATTCGATGAAAATGAAATCCACTATTAAATATATCATAGACCATTTTAATAGTGAATGAAAGGTAAAAGTGTTTTGGATAAGCAATTATTTTGTGAACTTTAGAATTTTTTTAAATTAAAGAAACAAATAAAACGAAAACGACTTAGTTTTAATGGAAATCTGATTTATTTTATTGTAATATTTGATAAAAAGGGCTCATGAGCTGTTAACTTTTCTAATCCTGTACTTGTCAAGAATCTGTACTTTCTAATTCTGTACATTAATGAATCACTCATGCAAATAAGTACTAAAGAGGAAGTATTACTATTTATGACGACTTATTCAAATTTGGAACGTTTTGATTTAGATACTTGTCTTATAGATTCTATTGTAGAACGATTTTTGCATTACGTTACGTTAGTAGGTCATCGTATAAAAATTATCATGCTAATTAAAAGTAATATTTTATAGAAGCAGATCGTTGCTATATCAGTAAAGGAATTCAATATATCCAAATCAAGATATTTAATTTTTGCCTCCGAAAGTTATTCTGATAGCACATTTTTTTGAATGATCCAAAATTTTGAATCATAAAATGTTTTTGTGAATTTAATATTTTTCATATAATACCAAAAAGCATTCTTCGGTATAGAAACATTAAGCTCTTGTAGTAGAAGTAATTAAATAGTTTTTTTTCTGTGGTTATAGGTAATTTTTTAACGTTGCCATAATTTAAATATTGATATTTTTAATGTATTTGGCAAATAACTCTTTCTTAAATTTTTCATCAGAACTATCAAAAATACAATAAACCTATAAAAACGACCAAAAAAATTTCTTTTAAATCATTGCAAAATTTTAAATAAAATAATTATTGATCCAAAAAGCAAGTAGATAAATTTCATGATTTGTCATTTTAGAAACAGTAACTTTTTTCGTTCAAATAATTGTTTAGTCTAATGCTTTCGAACATAATTTATGATTTAGTTTTTGATTTCAATTCAATAAATTTAATAGAGTAATTTAATTATCTCTATTAGCATCAATCAATGTACATTTTTAGGTAATAAAATTATTCCCAAAGAAGATTTAAATAAGTATTCAATAAAAAAGTTTAAATTGTAATAAGTCAAAAATAGTTATATCGTAAGCACATTCATTAGATATTTCGATTAACAGAAAATTAACAATTAATAGATAATTTAAATTGTATGCACAGGCATTGTTCTCGTAGGTGTGCGAATGCGTCTGGTAATCGATTTAATATTAACTACTCAAAACAAAAGTGGTATATATTTATAGCATATTTATGTGCATCCATTGAAAAACATCCGCTATCAACAACCGAAATGCGACCAGAGTTAAGCACAAAAGATTTGCATTTTGAACTTCAAACAAATCTCTCTAAATTAACCATTCGATTAAATTTTTACAAAAATATTTTTTTTACATTTATGTTGTGCATATTTTTAAAAAATAATTTTGATTTATATATTTTAGTAATTGGCAACATGTTCGGTAGTTTTAAATTTAGAATTTTTTCTCTAAATGCATAAAAGTAATAGAATTTAAGTAAGATCGAAAGGTGGTTGTCTCAATCCTTGCTTTCTTACTAATTTGCACGTTGGTATATAGAAGTTAATTTAGTACATATTTAAGTTAATTATATTAACTATGGAATTGTATTAAGAATAATTCTGCGTGTGAAGTGCTATTGACTTAAATAATAGAATTTAAGTACGGTTAGTTTCTTTAAGTACTTATTACGCATTTTTTTACTTCTTTTGATAACAATATTGCCAATATTTTTCCTTTAGGGTCACAGACGATATTGTGACGATGGCGCGTCCTTCCACAGAAATCATCGAAAAGTACAAAATCATCAAACAATTTCGCGAGTAAGTTATAATTTGATTGTGTAAATGCATCATTACTGATTTTGTTTATTTTATATCTTGGATGCTTTGAGATTTATTGCTTTGCTAGGGCAGATTATTACGAATAAATATGTAAAAACATCAAGGATAAAGGCTACATCTCCAGAATAATACATTGCTATTAGTATTACCATTAATCAATTTCTCATACATTAATATGAAATTCTGAAAAATTCAGATTGAATATAAATCACCCTTTGAAAAGGAATTTGTACTTACATTAATTAACTGTATGAATGCTTGTATAGTTTATTCTTGCATTAATTTATTTTATTATTATTTTATAATTAACTCCGCACTTGCATACGTAATTTATATTTTAACTTCGAGCTTTAGTTTTTAAAGAAATTATTTAAATGAATAAAGATGCAAGTACGTGCTAGTCAAAGGCATTTACTTTATTATTAACTAGCCGCTTTTGGCGACCAGCTGGTTCGCCATGAGTAATTGGTTATTAACATTTTCAATTAAATCACATATTCATTAGCCTTGAAGTAACTCCGGGCATTGATTGGCCTGAAATTAATATTTTCTTTAAGATGATGGACTGAAAGGTCTAAAAGAACGCATTTTCCTAATAATATTCTTTAATTTTATATATCAGTCAGTTTTAATGATTGATTTAGAAGACTGATTGATGTAGCAACTTTTATTTAAGATATTAATAAAAATATTTTGTAAAATATGTCTCACAGAGCAAAGTATGAAGAAATCTCAAACTCATTATTCATAAATGCATTGTTTGACTCAAACTACATAAAACGTAATTATTTATTGCATTTAGATCAAATTAATAGTATGAAACAATACATATGCCTATTAATAATTTTTTACAAATTGGCCATTGGAAAGGATTTTGAATGAATATCCTGTATAAATTCAATCCTGTATAAATAAAGATAATTTATTCAATTAATGATTTAAATATTGCAAACGATCATAGAATCCTTTGCCATGCATTTTTTAAAGAAAATATCACATTTTATATTTATTTCATTTTATCCAGTCACGTGCTAAAAGTTGCATTTCTTCCGATTTAATTTGTGATGATAGTTTATTTTTATTTTTTTAATTTGAACTTCCGTCAAAATGATGGCAACACGGTGATAAAACCTAATATTTTCCCTTTGACGTGCTCTTGCAGATTTTATAGAAACCTTAGCTTTGCATTCATTTTTTTAGAAACTATCACATTTTATAATAAAAAAAATATTGAATTAATGCTACAGATATTGCAAACGATAATAGAAATATCCCATTAAGTCGGATTCCAATGCATATCCTGTCTAAATTCGATCAGGTTTATCGTAAAGAAGGTTTATTGAAGTAATTATTTAGATATTGCAAACGATCATACAATCCTTTTGCAATCCTTTTATTTATTTTTTGAAAATATAACATTTTATATATTTTTTATTTTATCCAGTCACGTGTTAAAAGTTGCATCTCTTTAGATTTATTTTGCGATGATAGTTTTTTTTTTATTCTAACTTCCGGCATTCTTTTATTTTATCCCGTCACGTGATAAAAACATGGTTAAAATATTTCTTTAAAAATTCGTTAAAAATAGAAGCTTACGTTATAAATTAAAAAAACTAATACCGTTAGAAAGCTAATTTTTTTAATCTTTAAATTGATATAAAAATCATGTTTGTGCAATAATATTTTCGGAAGTTATAACGGAAAAACGTCGAAATTTCGCTTAAATTTTAATTAATTCAACTTCTAATTAAAAATTCGAAAAAAGGGCTCCGAGGTGCACATTCCCGACCTCCAAGGTATACATGTACCAAATTTGGTAGCTGTAGGTCAAACGGTCTGGCCTGTAGAGCGCCAACACACACACACACACACACATTGAGCTTTATTATAAGTATAGATATAGATAAAGCCTTTGTAACAGTGATAACAGTATGCAAGAAGTTTTAAGTAACAGATTCGATGCTTTTGAATGGTTAATTTTTAAAATTATTTGTATAACTTTATTTTAATGGATGAAAACATTAACACTTAATTTTAAATATTTCATCCTCTAATTGTACGTAACTACAAGACTGGAAGTCACGTAAATCTTTCGAATAAGTAAATTTTATTTTAGCAGTTACAAAGACGCTACTGAAATTGTAATTATATAATTACAATTACAAGATGTCTCAAAAGAACATTTAAGGATAGATCAGAGTTACAACCACTTTTGCTAAAGAATCTGGATTTGAAAATAAAAAGATTGCCAATACAGATGTTTTTTGGCATTTGATTGATTAAAAGAAAATAGAAACAGATAAAATGCAAGCACATAATGGAATACAAAATTATAATAACGTTCAAACTAGTTATGTTATCCTATGAAGCGTGTTTCTTTATTGATGAATTGTTTATTGAATATTATACACCTCGAAAGATTTGTTTTTGGCACATCGTTTCAGTTAATATAATCGCAACTATAATGGTGAGTATGCAATGTTGGTATTTGAGCAAGTAAATAGTTTTACTTTAGTAAATCCTATTTAAATATGTGCATCGTTTCGAGAATCCTTTTTATTTATTTTCCTAAAACATCCTCTTTTGGCGGATTCCTTTGGTATATGCAACTTTTTCTGTCGTTTTTAAGTATGCTCTGTATTTACATAATAACTATGTGCCAACAATTTATCGTCAAAAAAATCAAGGATCGTATACTAAATGATTCCTTTTTAATTAAAATTTTATATGATTGTCAGTTGTGCAAGATTAATAATGAAGTTCGCCAATGGCATGAGGTTAATAATAAATCTGGTCAACGTTATGAGGTTAATATTAAAAATTGCATTGGTTATCCCCAAGTTTCGCTTAATCGATTATTAAAATTTGTATATTGTTTTCGAGATGCTCTCTGCATTTGTACATCTTTACATTTCAAACTGTTCCTTCTTCATAGCGGGGAAAAGGTCAAAACAAAAAATTTATTTAATTTTCTCCTAAGATCTCTTATATATAATATGTGTGTGTTTTCAGATTCGGCATCAAATCATTAATCAACCTCCAGGAGCGAGGTGAGCACAGTTCATGCGGTGTACCTCTCGAGAAATCGGGATTCACATATGATCCACAAATCTTCATGGAAAACAAAAGTAAGCCATTTCCGTCTGAATTTTTATTTACCTTAATTGATAATTAGGGGTATGAAAATGATTAATTAATTGTTTTCTCTTTTCATGCAGTCTTTTATTACAATTTCGACTGGTAAGTTACACATTTTTTGCATACTTCCTTTAATATATCCATTTGTGTTCTTCGTAAAAAATTTGTTTAAATATTTTTAAGATTATTAAATTAATTGCTTTTTTTCCTTCCTTTTATGTTAAACTAATAATGAGCAATTCGAAAAGTATGTTTCTGCAATAAGTGATGCAAGTGTTACTATCCGTTTCATCTTATTAATTACCATTGCTTTATTTTCAATAGAATTTTTTTTTTAATTTCTGTGCATTACTCGGATTTAACACAAATAATTTTTACTGTATAGTCAATAAAGTTTATTTTATTCATAATACATTCTGGTAATTATAAGAATAGATTAAATATAACGATGTTTTCGTGATTTTTTTTTTTTTTTTTTGGTTAGGATAGTTAGAGTTTCAGAGCAGTAAAATTACATATTAGGAACTTGTTTCTATCGAAATGTACATGGCCTTTGGTTGAAGTCTAAAGTTAAGCCAAGTGAAGGAAAATTTGTAGTCTTGGAATTATCAATTAGTTTGACGGGGACACAAAATTATGAAATACATCCCAAGATAAATTCCATATTGCTTCAAATTCTGATGTTGATTCAACCTATCCGATTTCATCAACCTAGAAGGTCCGACTTCATCCTGGGGTTGTAGAATATTTTAATGACATCTTTCTTCAGTTAAATTTGAATTGGATCTGTACGCACAAACTTTAAAAAACGTCACATTATTCGTTTTTGGCAAATGCTCATACTTATTCGTTTAATTAAAAAATAGCGTTGCACATCTGAATTCATTTATTTATACTACAAGTACAGAAACAAATATACGACACAATACACCACAAATATCAGATGACACAACATAACTGTAAATAAATTTAAACAGTATTAAATATTATAAGCGTATACAAAATGGAGACATTTCTAAAATGTAAGAACGATGTAATTCAAATTTGATGTGGAGGGTCCAAATTCTTTTTACTGTTTTGGAAAGGGGACACCAATCCAAATTTGACTTGACCAAATAACCACAATTCCAAATTTGAAAGTAGGCTTGGAGTTTCTTCAAAACTAAGTATTTTATATCTTCAAAAAAATTAATTTTTATTATTTTGTACAATAATGATCTGATAGCTAATTTTCACTAAAAATCACTTATATTTCAAGTTCCATTGCAAATTCACAATTGATTTTTTTCTTTATCAATATCCTTCCACCTGGCGCGCGTATGCAAGAGATATACTAGAGATGTATTTCGTTTTATAACTTCAGATCTGGTGGCACTGGGAACGCCTGTCCTTGACTATTTATCCCCCTCCCTTTGATCCACTTTCAGTTGTCGTCGTAAGTTTGTGGCGTTAATAGATCTCTGCTGATCAGATATTTGCATTTTAGAGATACGCGCGACCGTTCATGTAAGTTTTTGTCACATCTAATTTTGTATGATTTTACAAATAAATCCGCACTGTTTTAGACAGGCGACAGCTGGCAAATGCACTTACGAAGGAAAATGTAGAAAAAAGCATCCGCATCTCTAAAAAGTGAGCTAAAATTTAAGGTGCTAAAGAGAAAAGCCGAACTAGGTACTGAAGAATTGGAAGATGCAACGTCAGGGAAAAAGAAAAGCGGACTAGAATCTCGTTGTGAGATTTGACAGAAATTTATATATTTGGAGCACACTAAACACATTTGCTGAAATTGCAACGCAGCAATGAAATAACAATGAAACTATTTTCTTCCTTTTCATATCTAACTTTCAATTACTTTTTCCTTTGTATGCATAAATTCTGTATTTTTGAACTTCTATATTTTATCTGCAAAATGCTCTGTCAAAATATCGACAATTTCATTTACATTATTTTAAAATCAATTCAGTTAACCTGTGGCCATTTTATATTGCTATTGCAATCTATGTTTATATTGTATCTGCTTCTTTTTAAGCAAAAAATGTTTAAAGTAATTGTAGTTATTAATCCTAAGCTATTTACAATATAATTTTAATAGTTACGCTATTGTAAATTTACAATTTACTTTAGCGTATGTGGGAAATACGCGCGACCTTTCATGTTGGTATGACGGTCACGCCCGCTGGAAGGATATTATGTATTAAAGTATGATGAGATTAAAATACAGGCCTAATCGTGAAAAATCTGTAATCAATTTTTCAGGAAGGACTACGGTTCAGTGCCAAAAACCGTTCTGCTGGATATGGTGAAGGTGTTGGCGTTCGCCCTGAGCGAAGGCAAAGTGGCTATTCACAGTCATGCCGGACTGGGTAGAGCCGGCGTTCTGGTTGCCTGTTATCTCATCTACACTCTGCGCTGCAAGCCCACAGACGCCGTCGCTTATGTGCGGACCAAAAGGTAAATGTCGATCTACTACAGCGCAATCAACAATTTATGATTCCAAATGTAGTATCTAAATAATGGATAATCTTATACAGAGTCGTCATAAAAATTCTAAATATAATATATGATCAGTTGAGGAATATAATCTGTAGAAGGGTGATGTTTCTCGCTTTATTTACCATAGGTTATACCATCTTCATTAATTCAAAATAAGAGAAGATTAATTCAAATAAATCCTTGAAAAATGGATCAATCAAACCGATATAATAATTTTGTATTCTAATATGTTTAAATCTAGTTATAATTGGATGAATAAAAATCAGCTCAAATATGATGTTTATTTAATCTGCTATTTAGCTTAAATTGTTAAAGTATTTTATTAATTCCAAATAAGAGAAATTTTCTGGAACAAAAGCGGAGTCTAGAAATGTAAATATGCCGAACACAAAAAGCGATTTGATTTGTAGTAGAATGCTGTTTAACCGGGGTTGTCTCAACAGATATCTCAGTTAACTTACGATACCATAAAACTGCCTTTTTTTAGTAAAATCAGTGCATTTTTAGATGAAAAGACTAAAATTTTGTATTTTATTCGAACTGTAAAATTTATATTTGTATTTTTTGTATTTGAATTTTTATAATGTGAAATCTGAAAAAATACTGTTATCGGGTAGCGACCGGTTATAATTTAAGGTTTTTAAAAAAGAAGGAAAAACAATAAGACACTTTCATATAATACTCAATAAGGCATGCATAATTTATACAACACAGTAAGGCATTTTCATTCAAAAAATTGGAGCCGTGAATGGGTCAGAGTGTTGACCCGAAAAATGAAATTCTTTTCAGATTGCCTTCAAATAATCTTTGGATAAATGTAAAAGACGAAAATCAATAATATTATTTCAAAACTAATTAAGATTTAATAAAATGGTGTTAAAAGTTACAAATTAAAAGTCAATATGCAATATGCTTACAGACTTATTTTCACAATTCTATATAAATAATTTTAGTAAACATTGTCGGAATAGAAAATGATTTAAAACTTATTCTCGATCAACCATGCTTCTGAGTATCCGAAGTAAGTGGTGTGCAAATAGCTCATATTAATGAGAATCTACTATATTAGCAAAGTGAGATATGTATATTGAGCGATCAATTACCATATATATTACGTTAAAGAGCTTTGTTCTTAAATCGATCTTCGATTTAAGAGCATCAAATGCTTTTTAAAAATTATATTGTTTTTTTTTTCTTTTTAAATATTATTGCTTACTCTGAACACAAAACTTTCAAGGAGTAACTTAGTTCTGAAACTCAAAACTAATGTCATATGTTTATTTGTATGCAAAATTGAAAATGTATATACCAGTAAGAGCACATATTTATAACTAAAATTATGTTTTGAAACCAAAATAATAATTATGAAACATGATTCTTTTAATTGTAAATACACTTTATTCGCACGCGTTATAGTTCATTGAAGAAATTTAAGCTATAAAGTTCATAATGATTTTTTTTCTAAAAACTTGCTGCAATTACGAGAATAAGCAATAGAAAGACATAGAGGTTAGAAACTTAGTTCATAATTTCGATATTGCATCAAATGATGGTTTTCTTAAAGCTCGTTAAAAGGACATTCTGATATCATTGTCTTCTCATTTTACATGAAAAAAGACTGACTAAATATAAAAGTCAATTTAACGAATCGGTATATCAGAATCCAAATTTAAAGTTAATCAAAAGAATCATCTAAATTAAAAAGAATCAAAAAAATTATTCAGGTATTTAAACATGGCGTATGGGGATTATACATCAAATTCGACTTCAGAATTAGAATTCAGATTACTGAAATCGAATTCAAATTCTTATTATTATTTTAACTAATTTTTTGAAATCTACAAAGAACTACTCCTAATTTCGAGAATATTTCATTGCATAAATTATTAATAATCAAAATAACAAAAATATTGATTGCTAAAAAATAGAATATTCTAATTTTATTAATCACTTATTTCTAAGAGAAATTCAGTTTTAATAAATCTATTTTTTCCAGGCCTGGGTCAGTGCAGACAAAAAGCCAAGTAGAAAGTGTCCAAGGATTTGCTCAATTCGTTGTGCCCATGTTCATAGTTTTTGCAAATGTGTAAGTAAATTTTTTTACCATCACTAAGTACGTAAATGTAAATTTTATTGTATGAGTTATACTAAGTGAATATTCTTTTGCACAGGATTCCTCGGGATGATTACAGAATGAGCCTTAATGCTTATCTGAAACGCCAAAGGTATCTTTTGCACGGATTTGAAGGAAGATTGCTCAAACATGTACCAAAAGTAAGAGAATTTGATCAAAATAAAAATTTATAAATTTTGATCTCTAATCTACAATTTGTCTTCCAAACTTAGTTAACAGGCTTCGTATTACGTTACCTCAAATATGCTATGGTAAATACTTGAAAATGAGTGAAGCAAGAAGTCCAGTATAATTAAGCCAAGGCCATGCAAGTTTTGGATCTCTTTTTCACCTTCCAAAATTCGAAAGCGACTATTTTCGTATTAAATTAAAGTTTAATTCTTATTTAGGAAATTTTTGAATAACGAATATGAGCTGAAACATTAAATTGCATATTACTTTCAAATTGGTTTTACTATCTCAACAAAAAAAAAAAGATTAATTTAGAAATTTAGTTTTAAACCTAAAATTTCAAAAACTTTATAAGAAATTTTTAAGTTAATTTAATTTATTTTAAATTAATAATTTTAAATTAATTTTAAATTAATTAATTAAATAAATTTTTTTAAGGAAATTAATACAAAGTTCACCAGTGCCTCTACCTTGTTAGTCAACTTTCGGAATACAAAAGATTCAAATTGATGTGAAAGCAGATTTTAAAATATGGTTCTTTGAAGTTTAGTTTTAATCTTCTGAAATCCAAGTGTAGCTTGATTTAATTTGAATAAGGACAGGAATATTTCCCCTATCATTCAAATGATAGCATCCTGAAAATAATACAAAAACAATTACTCGGAAATTGCAGCAATTTTTTTAAAAAATTACGATGATACCGAAAAATCTGAAATAATGAAGCAGTTACTATTTCATAATTCAACCCTACGAACGAAATACTGGACTGACATTTTGATCATCATCTTAACATATTTCGATAAAAATTGTGGATGGAAATATTTTAAAAGACGCATGTTTTATCTTAAACATAATTTAGCTGTGATTTCTAGTTACTATTTCTGGTCCCTTGAAGTTTTCAATTTAATTACCTAAAACTTCATTGCTTATTTAAGTTACTTTAATGCTACATTTTACCAAATATTTTCTAAATGTTTTACAGTTAACCCTTAACTGGGGGGGGGGGGTTGCGGTCCAAGAAACTGCATTTCTTTTACACTCAAATTAAATTTTTTAATGAATGTATTAGAATGAAAAATTACCAATACATTTCGAGAATACTTTTCTTGATATATAGATGTACTTTCGAACGTTCAAAATATATAGACATTGAAAAAAAAAGTAAATGCATTGGAACGTGCATTTTCTTCCCAAATTACACGTTACAATGAATAATATTCTTGGAAAAACATATTACTTTTTACTTTTTAAATCATATTCATTTTCCCAGTATATAAAGCTATATTTCATATAATTGTTGACAATAAACAATATTATCTAAAATTCAACAATAATATGAAAAATAACAAAATTGGCAATGGGTAAAATTGGCTATTCTTCATCAGCTTGTGTGATTTTCATAGCGTGGTTTTCTAGAACATTTTAAATCTGCAGGTTAAGAATTAGTATATAATCAACCAAGAAATTCTGTATGCATTTGTCTTGGGATATTAGTCTATTTTATTAATTTTTCAAAATACATTATCACTAGAAAAATTAATTATGCGTGAACATAATATCAGAATCAGTTGAATGCGAAATTCCATTGGAAAACTCTTCTGTACAATTATCCTTATCATTAAAATCACTTTTTGCTTCATTTAAAAGTATCTGCATCACAGTTTCGTAATAGATTCAATAAATTGGATGATATTTTCAGGCCCAAGTTTGCGCGCCATCTGCTAAACCTTTTTTAACAATATGACACTAACGTGGAGGAGCGATCTCAGTGACCGCGCTCAAAGAAATAATGAATTATTTTTTTAAAAACTATCTGCTGAAACCGGTTGATAAAGTGCACATGTATTGAAAGTCACAAAACATGAAGCTATGGGTTCAATCTATTCAATTGAGCTAAAAATAGAATAGGACTTCAGACTTCATGTTTATGGATGACAACGCGCGTCCATACAATCGCTGATGATTTTTGTGAAGAAGAGGATATTCGACGTATGGACTAGCCCTCGAGGTCTCCGGATCTTAATCCTACTGAACACGTTTGAGATAGTCTCAGAAGAGCCATTGCGCAGCGTAACCCCTTTCCTAATACCCTCCAAGAGTTAAAAGCCGTATTTTTGGAAGAATGGGCTTTGTTAGTCTCGGTAGCGCAGTAGGCAGCGCATCAATCTCATAATGCCATGGCACAATAACTTATCCTGAGCCTCTCATTGGTCGCCGCCACTCCACCAACCCGGACCTAGTACTTTTCTCTCCAAAAGCCCTCAGTTCCAGCTACTCTTTCGAGCAATAAACAACCAAGTTGCTCTCCAGTCCATGTAAGCTACAAAAAGCAAAGCCTCCAAAAATTTCCACGCCATGAGCGGAGGTAGCCCATCATGGGCGGGTACTCCGGCAAACTGCAAGAAAGAATGGGCTTTGTTTCCTCAAGCATTTATTGACACGCTCATAAACAGTATGAACGCTCGTTGTGAAGCCTGCATAGGAGTGCACAGTGCTCAAACTCCATATTAGATTGGAATTTCCCGAGATACATTCTTTATCTATGATTCATAATGTAACACTTTTTTTATTTACCCTATTTCTTAGTTCCCAATTATAATCTTTTCCATGTTGTTATGAGTCTATGTTCTTTCTTCCATTGCAGTGTACCTCTGTGCCAAATTTCATGACAGCATAGTGAATAGTTTTTCAATTTTTCGCAGATTTTATGTTAGTGTTCTTAATTTTGGGCATGAGTGTATAAAATGGACTAACGGTGTGAAATAAGCATATAGTGTATTCGGTGTGAGCGTATAATGTATTTTAGTATTTCCATTGCATGACGGAAATAGCAGAAAAAAAATATTATTACAGCATATATAAGTTATTAAGAGATAGATCTATATTATGCCTCGTCAATCTCGAATCCTTTAAACTGACTCACAACTGAATTCCCTGCTAATTGATTTTATATTAATTATTTTTTTCTTACAGCCTGTGTTCATGTTCTGCGAACGTCTGCTCTCTTTGATGAGCGACAACTATAGCCAACAATGCCCACCTCTCGATATGGAACAATTATTCAACGGACCCAACCAGTTCCTCGAGTTCTTTTCGTCAAAGTGCCGCCTACTGAGGATTCGGTTCCCCTCTAGTAGTAAACTCAAGGACAAGTGGACACTTCAGATGCCCTATATGAACGGAATTGTAGAAGAACCACGCCACTGCGCTCCTCCATCTCCGCCCAACGGAATCACGCAAGGTCCGGACAACAGACCATTCTGGGATTCCCCAGATAGGTAAGAATGCTTTCGAAAAGAAGTTTGTGGCAATGGTTCGTAGTCAAGAATTTGCTATTGGCAGAATAGATGAAATTAATGGAATCAAATCTTTGGTTTGCCCTAGTTGCACCGAAATCTCATAAGAAATAAATAATTCTGTATAAGGAACAGTGTGTGATTTGATATGCTTAGTGTTTATTTCATAGTATTGTCTTTATAAATTAGATTGTTGCTATCATTTTTTACTTATTATGTATCTATTTTAGTTCACTTCGTGTTTTAAGGACCAAATTAGGATTTAACATCTTTCCAGCTTTCAATCTCCATATTTTTGTGGATATTTCTGATTATTAATTAAGATTATCTAGACTTAATTTTTGAAGTAAATATGTGTATAGAACTAGCACTTTTTCCTCGTGCAAAATAGATATAATGTAATACACAGCATTAATATGCATTATTATCTTTATTTTTGCGCTATCCTGCATTATGCTTTATTATTTTATGCTTAATACGTATTTTATACGAATAATTAGGGATTTTTTTAAGAAAACTTTAATGACCCCAGGCGTATTATTTACAATCTTCTACTCTTTAGGTAGACAAAATTATCTGAGCTTGTAAATAAATAAAAATAACATTTATGGTAAAAGCGATATTTTTTGAAATTGCTAATAATATTGAGTTTTTAAATAAATAAAAATATCATTTTTATTAAAAACAATATTTTCTGAAATTGCTTATAATATTTAATTTGTAATGTCATGAGAGGAAGTTTGCATACAATAAAAATTTATTATATTTATTAAATTATATTTAGTTCTCCATATTGCAAACATTTTTGCATATTGATGATAATTACTATTTACCCGATAGAAAACCGATATGATACGTTATAAGAAAAGAATCGCAAGTAAAAAGGGAAACAATACATAAATTATGCATTAATTCACAAAAAACACCCACTTTCATTGTATTAATAACCTATTATTATAATTAAAAACATTTTCAATCGTTTAAAATAAAATGCCTTCTTTCATATCGACTCTTTAAAACTTGTGCCAGAGATAATTTGTTTTGAAAAATATTTTCGCTCGAGGACAATAGGTTTTCAACACTGACAAAAAAGAAATCAAAGCCTTTTTTGTCGTAGCCAATTAGATAAAAATTGAGAGATCATCAATATAGAGGTCATTAATAAAAAGTATTCCAAAATTATAGTCAAATAAAATTTCGAACAATATAATAAATGTATTAATTTTTAAATTTATTTCTTATAAACATCACTATTCAATAAAAGAATACAAAAAATGAATATAGTTGTCCATCTCCAAGTTCTAAGAAGACTACTAATTTTCATTTTGTAGCATGTCTTCTCCCGAAGACCAAGAGAAAGATCCCGAAGCCATGCTGAACCACATAGGAGGTTTCAAACCCCATTTCGAGCCTGATCCAGATTACCGTCTGTCTGACGACGAGGAGACGAGCAAAGAACCCGAAATAGAATACAATGTCAAATCTCTCAGCAACACCGAGTCTTCCAACTTCGACAGGAAATCGCCGACTGCTGATGAAGAGCGCAAAGAGGAGGAAGAGGTAGATGCAGGTAAGATTCATTTCTTTGCAAATTGTCTAGTGTTAGGGAATAGCAAACTTCTATACAATATGAGACACCCTTATGGCACACATATATTGTATACAGATAGTAAGTAATGAATATTGTTTATACTACTAAACAATATTCGCCATGATGTATAATCTTGTTTAATATCGTATAATATAATAGAGCACAATATTATTCAACAAACGAATTAATAACACTAGATTTTGGAATAAGGAAATTGGTGTATTGTTTTCACTCCGGGGATACAAAATTCCACCGCATTTTGAGTGACCACCAAAGGCAAATCTTTTTTTGCTCAATTATGGACATTCGAATACATGCATTCGACTCAAAAAAGCATTCAGGCAAATGAAAAAAATTTCATGTAACTTTTTGCGTCCCATTAAAAAATATATTGATCAAAAGAATGACTATCTTTCGCCTATCTGTTTGAGTAAATGTGAACACAATAAGCGAATTGTATATTGAACTTTAAAATATGATCTTTGCACCAAAATTGTAAATCAGTATCATATTTTGTATTAAACCATCGATTTTAATCGGTAGTGTTTTAAAAAGCATTCCCTTTTCTAATTAGATGCTCAACGTAATCTTCGTCAGATTGTGTTAATATAAGAAAACGTATATGATAGAGCACTTATGCTGATTTAAAATTGCTTATTCTTGTCTGTTTTGTAAGATATAGTCTAGACAATTCAAATTTATTCTATTTCTTTAAATACTTGACAGTTTTGGAAGAAAACTCATGGTTAAAAGAATACTGAAAGCTAAGAATACATTTTATGCACAATGGTATAAAGGATAATTAATGAATCTGCTTTTGTGTGAAAATATCACGAAACGAATTGCCATAAGCGTGCTAAGCATTGCAAAATGTTTGCGCATTTGCATCGGAGCTCGTGTGACTGCGAAATATTGAGAATAACAGCCGCAATTAAACATTTATAGTTTGGATCCTGGCTGCAAGGGCTTTCATTACCGCAATTAATTTCTAAGGCATGTCAAATATTTTTTCAAATGCAAAGTAATCAAGTTATGTGGTTGCTATACATTCGAAAGCACATGCCTTTTGAGAAATGGGTTAAAGAGGTATAATTAATAGAATTAGCGAATTTGAGTTTAGACCAAAAATATATTTACTTTATCACTTTTCTTATAATTTTTTGTACCTTAAGTATAGTTCGCCAATACTTTTTTTTATTGTCAGATTATCAATAAAGCCATGGATCATAGTCGGTTCGGAAAATTGTTGTACTTTTATAGTAGGATGAAGTATAGGATTTTCCAGAAATTATAAATACATTTAATTAGGGTTCTTTATTCGGGTAAATAAGAAGAAATATGAAATGGATGATGAATAGTTGCACTTTCACATATTTAAAAAAATATTTTGTAGCCATGAGAATAACATGAAGACCCTCTTGCCGTTTTAAAATCTGTAAAATCTTATTCCTTAATTTAAACTCATTACTATAATTTTTAATGACTTTTTTGCAATTTATCCCCATTTTACCAATGGCTCTTTGGCATCTTTTGAAAGAAATTATTTTTGTTAAATTTCGAACTAGAAATAAACTTGTTTGGTGCAGTATGACCTTCATATTGATTCTTCTGCCATAAAACCTCATAACAGACCAAAGCAATCAATAGCACTTATGCTCACAGTTTTGCCCCAAAACGTATTCTCAACGATACTAAGCATGCTTATTATTTCGTTATCAATCTGTTTTCGTTCAGCTGGTGATTACAATTTTTGCAAGAGATCCTTATACATAAACGGTAAGCGGCACCAATTCTAACCACACTTTGCATTGAACACCTCAAATTTTCCTTGTGCCATTATCTCTCAATGACATCTTACTTGCCCCCACTCACTATATGCTATGCTTGTTATATTTCCTGAATATCTGTCTTTTAATGTTATCAACTCTCCATGTGTTTATTACCATATTGACATCATAATGTTTAATTTGTCAAGTTTTTTAAAAAAATGCTGAAATTTTGCTTTGAGCAACCTTTTTAAATCACTTTAGGTCTTATTCAGTTTTACCTCTTCAAAACAAAAATTTTCAAAAATTTAAGTTTTGTAATAAACTTTTATCCTTTGTTTTAATGAAGTCAGTTTACTTCTAAATCATTTCACAATTTCAGTAATTGCATTTACTGTAGTTATGCTAAGTTGTTGAACTTGCATCATAAGCCGCAAACAAATCAAAACCCACTAGATAAAGTATGCTGTGTTATATTTTTATAATTGGGATCATTATATTTGTAATCGTCCATATACGTTTGGAACGTATGCAAAAGTTTAAAATATTTCCATTCTTTTAATCTACGTCATTATTGAATGCGAAATCGATACTTTTATTTTATTATTTATCAACTGAGACAGGTTTTTTTTACTACGTTTAAATTTATAGATTTATCGGAATGCGAGTAAAATTAAACTTGCATGGAAATTAGTCGTGAGATTTTGGAATTCCCATTTTATTTACTTCTTTGTGTTAGATTGTAGTTAAAGTTAATGAGTTGATTTCTGCAATTTTTATTATTTTAAATTTATGCTGAATATTGTCTTTCAGCATTTTTGTATGTATTATATTTGGGCTTTTATTTCCTACCATTAATGGATTACTACTTGTTTCTATCTATTTCTAGTTATTAGTTTCCAAATGAAAATTTGTTAAAGAATTCCAGCCTTTATTATTTACTTTTTATGCTTTTGTACACAATTTATAATTTTTTAAAATTTCTTATGTGGTCTGTCAATATGCATGAGACACATTGCCAATGGACTATCAATGTGGACTGCCAATCCACATATCTCTACATGTATTTTAATCTGTGGCATTCAGATATACGGATACTTTTTCATTATATAAGTGCAAGATATCGCCAGCGTGAGTCAAATTCGAGACAAGTAGCCAAGCGAAGCGAATGACAAAACAGATGTCGCCATAGTGAACATAACTCGAACAAAGTCGCCAAGTTTAACTAAGTGAAATTTGACGTAATTTTGTATGTTTTGGCGATTTTTCACTTTTACTAACTAACGATTATTTGGTAACTTTTTGACGATTTTTTCGTTTCGCCCATATAACTAAAAAGTATCGATATTCGATATTGTTAAGAGAATTATAACCCATCAAGATGGGCACATCTTCTAATATGTTGAGATATGAGTACCCTAGTCATTTAAGAAATGATTTGGTAGTTCTCATCTTCCGAATTTTATGAAGATTAAATAAGATATTTCTGAATTTATTTTTCAACCAGACCCTCCAAACGAACTTGAAGGGGAGGAGGAAGATGGTGATGACTTAGATGATGATCCCCCAGAGGATCTGAACTCCGAGGAGTGCAATGCCATAATCGACTCAATGCTGCAGGAGAGTCCCTCCGAACAGAACACCCCGTACATGAACGGAGTGCAGAACAGGAGGGATATCTTCGCCAACAAGGACAGCAAAGGTGAGGTAAAAAGATGTCAAACCCCATGTCTTGCTTATTAAAATTTTCAGTGGTTTGGGGCATAATACTGTTATTTCTGGTCTCAATAGTACTCATTGGCATACCAAAAATAAATGATTCTCGAAGTCTGGTATTTTTTTTTCTTAATTATCATATTTATAAACAGTTATTTCCTTATGTTCCGTAGAGAAATATATAAACAGCTATTTCCTTACGTACCTCTGTGTATCAATTACCTCTCTAAATTATTTCAAAGGAACTTCTTCAGGATTAATCTTTTATGCAACACCTCCAAAAAATGTTGGAAATTTTGATTATAGAAAAATTAATCTTCTAAATGGTAAAAAGAGTCTTCAAATTATCATGCAATATATATGAATAATAAGAAAAGTTCAACTTAAATACAGTTGTGTGTCAATGAATGTTGCCATATTAGTATAGGATGTTCACAGTTTATGGTTTTTAAGTCTTTGCACTCGAATAGTGCATCTCACTCAGAATTTAAGATGGTGGATCATTTTGGCGTTTTAATTATTTATTTTTCAATTCTGATTGTTAAAAATATCTACAGAATGGTTAAAAAATGTAAATAAGTTTTTCAAGGGAATCAACTTAAAACGATGGTAAATAAATGTATTTTTTGGAGAAAAGAACATTATCTTGTTTTGAAGAAGTGAAGGGAATAGTTATGCATCGAATTACTTTTACAAGTGCAAAGGGTTAATTTCATGCACAAAGCATATAGGAATCGTCTAAAAATATTTTCCTAGATATTTTTCTTTTTCCTTTTAGTCATATCTGAATAAAATAATATTCCAAAAATAATTTTTGGAATTGCATCTAACTGTGAATCTAGTCTTGCAAAATTATTCTTGAATCTTGTAAAATTATTCTCTTAAGTATTCAATATTGGACTTTATTTGTATACTAAAATTAATAAATCTCCTATTGACAAAGTTACGAATTACATTTTATATACATTAACCATATTCTATTAATCATATTTAATACATTATTCTTGAAGTCCTGACATTTTAAATAAAAAAAAGTTCCATTTTTTAACAACAAAATTAATCGCGTTATGAAATTTTAATTTTCGGTATTTTAAATTAATAAATACTGAATAAAAGAAACTGATATTGCTGATTCAATGGCTATCTTGAAATAATCGTTGGAAGGACCTAAAATGATTGGAACAGTGATATTTAAAGCTTCATAATATAGTCAAATTTGATAGTAGAAAACTGGAATTATTTATCGTTTAAAATATTAATATGTCAAAATTATTGTACAGATTAAAACTAACAGAGAAGAGAGGATGTTTCAATATTTAAAATTCATAATTTTCTAGTTGTGCTTATATTGACTTAAACAATAAAAATTATAATTCATTATGTAAGTTAAAGCTTAAAGATTTACTTGGAACTACATGCTTACCACTAACGATTTAAAAAATTAAAAATTAATTTTCTTAATTTATTTAAATTAAAACACATGTATAAGATACCGAAATCAAAAGCTGTATATGTGTATCTGGACAAAAAAGACTAACATAAAATGTTAAAAGAATACTATTTTACATTCATTAAAATCTTATAAGTAAAAATTATAAAATATAAAAATGCCTTTAATAGTGCATATACTAAAATTTGAAGAGTCCCCATACTCTAATATAATGTAAAAGTGAATATTGATAGTTATTTTAAATTATTAATTATATTAATATTTAATTATTATTAACAATCACTTATATCTTTACTTCCACTTTTTGATTTTAATAATTTTAATTTTAATTACTTACAGTAGAAATCGTTTTTTTGTTCCCACTCAGGTTGCTCAACTTTGTCTATCGAGGAGGAATATTCGAAGCCCCTGACTAGCACCGCACTTGTACAGGCACTGCTGGCAGACCATTACGCCCTGGACAATGATTTTGCCCTCAGGCTGAGGAAGTACCAGCGGTTGCTCAACAGCCGAGCGACCGCGTGGGAAAAAGTCGCCAAGGAAGTGGATCCGCTCATGCTTTCCGCCTTGCTCTGGAGCTGGCTAGACTTACTTAGGGTAAGATTTCCAGCGTTGCCGAATTTCTTTATCACATACGATTTTATTTAACTTGACATATTTCTTTCTTGTTTAAAAATTGTATAGCTTGCAAAAAACTTTTTCCTTGAATGTTTGATAAGAATTAGCAATGTAGCTGTTCAATGCTGTTAACAAACACAAAATGATCAATATTACACGATTGATCTTTTGGAATTTTGGAAATTAATATATTAATGCGCTTAAAAAGAGAATATGGAAATTAAAGGGATCTATGTATTTATATTATTTGAAAGAAAAACAATATTTACAATAATGGATTAAGGAGTTGCCTCGATAAAATTTTTGTTCTAAAAAGTTTTTAAAAATCTCGCTATAGCACTCGGGGAATTCAATTTGAAGCAATAAAATATTATTGAACGTACGTTAAATATTTTACAATATTTATAAGCTGCGCTTATACAAAGAGGTCTGAAACTCTTAAAAGTTCCATATTTCCAACAGTAATATAATATCTCAATATTTTTAGGACTTCATTGAATAAACTGTTTGAAGAAATGGATGCTTTTAAAAACTGTTTCCTCTAATATAATATAAACATTCTCATTTTTCTTACTATTGTATTTATTTTCCAAAATTTATTCCTTATTATAGAGATTATTTAGCAAGCTTTTACAATAGCCAACAGAAATTATCTATGGAATTAGGGTTTGACGGTTTTTCCAATTGGATTTAAAATACTGGTTTTTAAAGTAAATTTATCGCAATCGAAAATTGGTTTTTAAAGTAAGAAAATCGTTTTTTCCGGAACGCATAGATATTTCAATAGCTCAAAAAAATTATCCGTTGGAACCAATTCCTCTCGCAGCTGAGGGCTTAGGGCGACGAGATACCCATTTATTAACAAGTGAAAGTATATTTGAATTTCTCAAAAATAAACAAAAAAACTGAAATAAGTTTGAATTATATTCCTTAGAAAAACGAATTCAAGAAAGAATATAAGTAGAATTAACAACTCTTTTGCTGCGTTTGCGAAATACAAAAAGCATTTCTAGTTCAGCGAAGAAATCTAGTGTAGTACTTTTTTAACAACAAAAACTGAAATTATTCAATTATCTGGAAATATGTTGTCTGGGATATTTTCACATTCTTATGTGGAAACCGATTCTGATGAAGAGAAAATAGAAGAAACTATTCATCAGAGTAATGCTTTCTTAAAAGAAGACATAGAAAAATGAATTCATAAGTTTCATGAAGTTTCTTTGGATTTGTAATTTTTTATTAGAAAAATTACTAATCCAAAGACACTGAAAGCTGAATTTTCATCATTTGAAGCAACTAATAAAAGAACAAAAAATATATGTAGAGAGAG
The DNA here is from genome assembly GCA_026543055.1 of Argiope trifasciata. Classification (NCBI taxonomy): domain Eukaryota; kingdom Metazoa; phylum Arthropoda; class Arachnida; order Araneae; family Araneidae; genus Argiope; species Argiope trifasciata. Next base: position 4,763,342 of record JAPMOQ010055483.1, on the reverse strand, counting down.
ATTTGCTATTTGATGCCGTGAAAACTATAAAACTAAGCTCAGAAGCTAGTGAACGAGTATTTTCAATTTCAGGCAATATTGTGTCCAAAATAAGAACAAGACCAAGTCACTGCTCAGTGAATATTTTATATTTTTAAAAATCCTATTTTCTTCGGAGAAATTAAAATTAGTAAAAACAATATAAATAGTATTCAAAATTTTTGTTTAATTTTTCATTATTTGTGTAAGTAATATGTATATGTAATCCATAAATTTCTATATATTTATTTATTTTTTACTTTGATGCAGATTTCGCTTTTTGTTATTTTACATAACTTAGAGAAAATACTTTTCCCTATTCTTTTTTTTTTCGAACAAAATTTCGAAAGTCGGCTAAAAGCGGTTTTTTGGAAATATGGAATTCGAAAACCGATTTTTCAAAAAGTCGGATTTTGTATAAACCTATATGCAATAACATATTTTTCGTACCTTAATGTAAGCATTTTGATTTATTACTGACTTTACCCTTTTTAAACTGCGGATTCAGTTATCGGTTGATCACTTATGTTTAATTTTATATGGATTATAAATTATAATAAATTATGAATTACAAGTAAAAGTAGAATATAATAAATATTAAACTTGTTTATAATCAACATGCTTGTATTAGATTAATAAAAAATTATTTAATTCTTTTATTAAAAATCTGGAGAGGAAGCAAGAATCAAAAAGACATACAGCGTTGAAAGTCCCATTATATGGAAAAATAAGCATTAAAAATATCAAAGGAGAAAAAAAATTCTTGACGTTCATTAAAAAATGTACCTATTGTGAATTTTAAAACTCCATTAGAGTATTCTTCTGGAATATTTGTCTAAATGTCTAATGATTTCATTGTTTTTATTCCTATCTTTATATTTTCAGTAACAGAAAAGTTTTATTTTTAGTGCAATAATAAAAGTGTTTCTTAAAATTTTTTTATATTTAACATTTTTCACCATTTTAAGCACTTTTAATAAAATATTCAAAGTATATGCAGAAGCTTTAAATTTACACAACGTTTCATCTGAATTTTTGGCTGTAATTTTACATAATATATGAAACATTGGCAATAGTAGGGCTACAGGGTAGTAAAAACCATATCATAATGAAAATGAGAGTATTGCATTATATTTTAAAAATAACTAATAATACATAAGTTATGTCATGTTATTGAAGCAACCCAATTTAACATTGGTTTTTAGATGAATTGAATGCCTTTTGTGAAATAATTATATTTTTCCAAGAATTTCACAGTTGAAGCATAAAATTCTTCAAGAGCTTACATTCTATCTCTCAATGAATACTCCATTTTATTTATTACTTTGATTCCGTTCAAACCCTTGATTCTTATTACCTTATTTGTCTCATAGCAATGATGTAATATATTTGTTCTTTAACAATAATTTACTCATGAAACTAGCAAAAAAGTATGATGATTTTTAGTTAATAAAACTCCTAATTTTTATTGCATGATAAAATTATTATCTAAAATGGTGATTTTTTTATGTATTCTAAAATGGTGATATATTTTTAGTGAATTTTTATGTATCCATTATCTTCCCGATACGATCAAAAATTGTTGCTCTTGTTCAGCGCTTTTCGGTCTTTATTTCCTCACGTATCCTTTGATGGTCCTTTGTGTTCACCAGTACCTCACTCCTTTTTTATCATCTTTCTTTGAAATTCCTTCGAAAAGAACAGATTTATCAATTATATTAATGTTAAAGTTTACGTAAGAATCACGCGCCTCCATCAGCTTAATAATATTCGTTGGATTTACTTTTTATTTCATATTTTATTACATTTTCTTACAATAAATCAGTTCTACCCTGATGAATTCATTCGCTTTGCAATAATTTTACTTTAATTTATGCTGAAACATAACATAATTTAAGTTAATCATTTATTTGTCTTCCAAATTCAATATAATATTAGGGCATTTTTCATGGAACAGAAAATTATAAAACGAAGTTCAATCGGAAAGAAATAAAATATCATGTTTTAAGCTTCATAAACTTATTGGGCTATCTGTTATTAACAGCAACGTAAGATACATATATTCTTTTCATGAACTCTGTTTCTGTGAAACATATTTCATGGTTTTAACAGCTAATTCTTAGTACATTTCTTTTAATTCTATTCTGTAAATTTTCAGACATGAATGGCTTTCATTTTTCGCGTTACAAAATTTTATATCTTTATCTTACACAATCATTAATATTTTGTGTATTTCACATTTACAAATATTATTTTCGCTTAATCTATATTGACTCTTTGCATATCAAAAGTAACCTATAATGTACATTGATATAGACGTATGATAGCGAAAACAATATAAAATTGCTGCGGTATTATAAAAATTCTACTAGCTTCTATTTTGATACAACAGATGGCTTTACCTTATAAACATCGAAGTATTATTATTAGATAGTATTCTGAGTGCCCTATAATTTCGTGTTTCTTTCTTGTGGTGATATCTTAATAAGACAGATAACATCTACGGGACATGAGCATGCTTTTGCCCTTTGGTTATGTTACTGGCCTTTAGACCCAAAAGTTCCAGGTTCTATTCTGAGCACATCTCACCTCCCACAGTCTTCTGAAATGCAGAACTTAGAAAATATCAAATGTTATAGTCTGAAACTCGTCTATTATTTTTATTTACCTCATACTGATATAAAGAGTCTCATCAATCTACAAAATCATAGTTTTTATAAACAGGCTAAGTGCATATAAATAGTCTAAAAAATTCCTAAATATTATAGTTATATGAAGTACAAGTTTGCAATTACTACAATAGTTTTAATATCCGTAATCAAGTTTGATAGATCTTACATTTTTCCACTGCTATATTTTAATAGCTGTCGATTATTTATTACTCTCTATCAAATATATAGTTCTTAAATTACAGATTTGTTTAAAGAAATTTTATTATATGTCGTAAAATTCGTTTTAAAACTTGTGTATATTTGACAGGAACCTGTGCTGAACCGAAATGATCTGTCCGTCATTGTCATACGAGCTGAAAAGCCCTGGGAGATACTCAAGAGGTTGGACAATGTAAGCCATTAAAAAAATTGATAATTTATCTGTGACATAATTCGTGTCAGGTGCAACAAGATATATAAAGCATAAACAATCCATACATTATTTATGACACAATAGCCCAAATTTGCAATGATTCCTATCTTTTGTTTATAGCAAAACAAATCAAATACATGACGATTTATGTATTTGATGCATGATTATGCTTATCTATAAAGCAACAAATAAAAATTCAAAATTTTATACCTTATTTGTAACAGTGATACATTCAGCCAATTATAAAATGTTTCATAGTTTATCTTCAGCACTGTAAGTGAAATAATGAAGATTTGCACCTATAGTAGACACAACAGTAGGCCAAACAAACAATGTTTCATACTTTATGTGACGCATAGTAAATCAAATATAGGAAATAATACAATAGGCCAATAATATCTATAATATAATAAGCCAATAATATCTATAATATAATAAGCCAATAATATCTATTATACAATAAGCCAATACACAATACTTCATATTTTATCTGCAGCATATATACGAAGATTTATGTCTTTTTTGTAACTCAATAGGATTACATTTTGATTTACCGGTAGTATACGAGTGTTAAAAAAGAATTAAGGTCCTTTATAATGAAAATCACATTGAAAGCTCTACTTGATATTTAGTGTCCATTGGAATACAGAAAAATTTTAATCTATTGCAATTAATATAACTTTTCTCTATAAAAAAACGAGCAGTTGAATTTCGAATTTGTGTTTTTTAAGTATCTTGTGGTAAATATTGCTAGAGTTGTATTCCGTAGCTTAGGAATTATAATAATTAACAAAATTTTGGCGTTGTTTTTCCTGACAACAGTCTCCATTATTGATAATATATATATTTATAAAATATTTGCTAGAATCAACTGTATTATTCATTCAGTAATATTTTCAAGAGTGATTATATTCGTTTACAAATAACGACAGGTTTATTGTAAAGACAGTAACAGACACATAAAATCGATTATACAAAAAGAAAAAAAATGTTTTCTGAATTTATTAAAAAGAAAAACGAAACTAATTTTCTTTGCAATAAAAATAATAAAAAATAATTTAATTTTTATACATCAATTCAATTTTTGTATTTTTGAATTAATTATATTTTTGATATTAATTCTGAAATTAATATCTCTTGTTTGAGAAAACAAATCACTACAAATCTCTACAAAACTGCAATTTCGATTGATACAATTTTTTCCCATTGCAATATCCATTTCATTTTAGCACTAATTAATACTTTTGTTTCATAATTGATTTAATATTTTAAAGCGAAATCGTTTCATTAGTATTAAAAAAGAAATGTAATGCACAAGTAAGTAATATCCATCCGTAAATATAAATTAGCTATTAATATAAAATATTTAATAATTTATGCATAATAAATGCTTTTTATTATTTCATTTTGCTTTGATTTGATTTGATTTTTCTGCTTTTAAGTATCTTTGCTTTAATCTTATTTAGGCTTCTAATCTGCCAATTTAAAAATAATAACAAGAAAATACTATATTATTATCCTGCCATGTTATTTAATTCGTATTTTATTTCCTTGGATTTTCTTTGATTTTTTTATTCCATAATAAATGCTTTTATTGTTAACTTACAATAAAAATGCTGTTGAAACACAAACAAATTAGATATTATATTAAAAAATAATAGATACAATAATTTTGTGCTTGTCACATATTGACTAATAATAATGGCGATTATACGAAATATTTTATAAACAATCATTTTACGAAAAAGCATGTTAAATTCACCCAAACATGCAATCGGTTACTCAGAATACATAACAATAAGTCATAGCATGCGTTTTTATCTTTTATAAAAAATTATTAAAATATTGATATATTAATATGGGACTTCAATATCTTCCGTTATTCCTAAAAGGTTCATGATTATTCACATTAATTGATTATTAATTCCTTTATTTTTTTCATCAAAATGATAAATATATTTTTCCCAAGGGCACCCGTTACACTACTGAGTACTTGGTGAGGTTCATCGCGCGTCTTCAGCCCAAATCGACAATGGTTCGCAACGACCTCCTTAAGCGCCTGGTGGCTTCGCTCACCCACCAAGCCCTGGGTATCCAGGGGACGCTACGGCCTGTTGGCATGGAATGGAATAAGTTGCGTCAAGGAACTGCCGGACAACTCATGCTCTTCATAGACTCAATCTACGACATGGCCACAGGGGAACAGAATTCGAACCCTCCTGGACTCTAAGAAAAAGCAAGAAGGTGATATTCAGAATGGAACTAAGTCGGAGAGACTGTTTGAAATGTCTTGAGCGAAACAGGAATTAAATTAAGCTAAGTAAATTGGAATAATAATTGCTGCCTAATTTGAGTGATCCCTAATTTAAACAAAATCCCTCCACCAACCGATAGTCTTATGTAAAATAAAACACTTGAGCAGAATATGAAAAAGAAAGTACATCGCAAATTTTTGCCCAATCTGTATTTCCATTGTCTTTAGTTAGTGTGTATGTAAATTCAGGTTTTCAATTATTGATGAGATTTTATTTTAGCCTCATGGTGTTTTGCTGTATACCAGTTTGATGGATATATAATAGAGATATATTCGAATATAAAAATTAAGCAAACCTACACCAGTAACTAAAATCGGTCGTCGATAGATTTGCTTTACAAGGAATATTGGAAAAGTTTACTGGAAAAGCATTCAGAAGTAAATTTTCAAGTAACATTTTATAAAAAGTAAGAATTTTCCCTTCTAATTAGTTGAAAAATAAAATATGAGTCATTTCAGCATCAAAATACAAAGAAAATGTGTTGGGAAAAATATGCAAACCGATAGCAAAGAGTGTATTGCCTTAGTATATTAAAACCCCTGATTGCTCATTTTAAAAATCCTATCTTCTTTGTAGTAAGCAAATTTCGGGATATTTTAATTTCAGAATGTAACTAAAATAAAAAAAAGTTTAGACTTCAATCTCGAAAATTTTCAAATGAATTTTTGACTTGAAATTTAAATAGCGTTGATATGAGAAATTTTTAAATAAATAATTGCATTCAAAGCAATATTTATATTTTGTCTACATTAGATTTTCTTGTTTATTTTAACATTAAAATATCAATGTATATTTAGACAAAACGAATACGATATCAAGTAATTGCACTTCCCGAAGTATATTATTTCTTTTTGAATTTTTTTATAAACTGATTTAAGAAGAATTTTTTTTTTATCAATTCAATTTTGTATTTTAAAAAATACTTAGGACTGTAGTCAAACAAAATGTTTTCAAACGTATATTTTTCTTACATTTATAAGACTTTATAATAAGAAATTCGGAACATAAAAGGATATCAAAAACTCTTCCAGAACATTCTTACATTTGGAGGTTATAGGTTTTTGTAGCGTATTATATAAGAGCTGATAGTAATTCATATCAAAATATTTTGGATTTTAATAAGCAAAGTTTGTTAAAAATTGAAAATGCATTGACAATTTTGAGTCTTTCCGTTAACTTTTCAATCAAACTTTAACATATTAACCACCTTTTACTCAAATAATAATAATAATGTCTCTCTGATTGAATTCCATTCTGGATATGTTTTTCAGTGTGTGTCTTCTAAAAACATTTCATAAGTCCGGCAGGTGGCCAAAACTCCATTCACTTCCATTTCATATGGATCTGTTCGATTTTCCCAAGTGCCTCTTCTGAATCGACTTCCAGTGATATTCTTTCAGTGTACATAACCATTGACTGACATGTACATAATTTTTCCTCCTTGGGGTTTTAAACTTCGCATGTCAAACATCATCACTTTAGCATGGGAAGAAAGATGCATCCATATACAACTGATTATCATTGAGATGAAATTATTTGGCGGATAATATGTTTTCAAAACAAAATGCTTTTTGTGGATATAAAAATATATTTTCTTCTGATGCATCGAAAAAAAAATATTTCCATACAATAGATGATAAATTCCCAATTTTCAATCTCGGAATGTCAATTATTTGAATGTGTGATTGTTTTTGACTTCATTTTAGTATTAAGTTCATAAAATTATAAATATGAAATAAAGCCATCATATAAAATGTCTGTAAAAGGCTAATTAGCTCCAAAATCTGAAATACAGCATTTTATAGAATACCTAAAAAATTTAGGCAAAATAAAGAATAGTTAATTTTTCACACATTTCCTAGATATTCTGTATAATATAAGATATTCTATAGAATATTTAAACCTTTTAATGCAAAATAATAATAAAAAATTTAACACATCTTCCTAGACATTCTATACAATACAAAATTTCAAATCGGTAAAGTATTAATACATTTTTGACTATTTTAATGACAAATAAAACTATCTTTCTTCTCGATACAACATTATTTTATTTTATTTTTCTATACAGGAAAAATTTGAATTCTATTTTGTATAATTTTTTTTTCTTTATCTCTGGGTATTTTGAATTCAAGATTTTTATTTGCTACAAGATTTTCATTGTTACTGTATTTATTTGTTACAAGATCTTTATCGTTACCCTTATTATTTTTCTTAATACATATGTTAGTTAAGAGAAATCAGTATTTCTGTTGAACGCACACATAATTTCTCTATATGACAACTGTCACTCCATAGAACATTAAATATTAGAAGTAATGTCAAGGGAAATGTACAGCTTGACATTTCCCATATTTTACAGCCTAAAACTTTTCAGATATTCTGTAGAATACTGTTACTTCACACATTCCCTGTAATATATAAACATGATTAAAAGTAAGCGTTTGATTTATGTTTTATTATTAAGATGATGTTTCTTCAAGTGATACAAAAAATTATCAACGACAATGTTATAATTATCCAATTAAAAATGTAAACTTCAAGGTTTGTTTGTTAAAAATTGAATTTAACATCTTCAGAAGATTTTATTAACAGAAACAATCTTTCTTGTTGATGGTTATAAGTAAAACAACTACATTGAAGTATAAATATATGTCAATTTATTTTTATGAAAAAAAGGAAAAAGAAATTCTTGTAAAATAATGCATTTAATACTTCATTTCAATAATAATTTGTTTCTAAAGGAATTTCTGTGGATTATTAAAAATGCCACATATTTAAAATTAATGAATAAAAATATTTATATTTTCATAAATTTACTAAACTAAAATTCAGTGAAAATTTCATGATTGAAATAAATAATTGTTTAACTTTGCAAACTTAATATTTTGCTAATGTATAAAAGATAGATAAACTAAAATGTCCTTTAAAAATTATTGTTCCTAAGACAATTATGCATCTGAAAAATGTAAATGATTACTTTACAATTACTTACAAAGTACTTTACAATATATGTAAATTTACTCTCTTTGCTAAGCTTTTTGATAGATTTTATTTATTTAAATATTTATTATTCTTTCGTTTTATATTTACTTACAGACTGCGCATTGCATTGAAATGTGTAATTAATAACTTCATACTTCAGTAAGTAAAATTCAAAAATAATTATCTTGAAATGATTTCGTCATTTATTTATTAAGAGTATTTGATGAATTATTTATTATATTTTCTATTCAATACATGATGTGGGAGCATATAGGGCTGTTATAAAATAACTATTAAAATATGGTTGAATGTGATCCAAATTCTTTCATGTGCATATATAAGTGATGTGCATATTTTATGTGCATATATAAGTGAAACAGATGGATTTGATTATTTTTGAATTTTTAGAAAGACTTTTATCATCATATTCATTGAATGTTATTCACACCTATATCTTAATGTTACTTAATATCTCCTATCTTATTGTTCTTCGGTAAATTAAAAATTTTCCATGCAGATTTCTAAGTTCTACAAGAATATATAGGCTTAATATCCTATACTTCTTTTCAAAAATATTACCTAAATCCATCTGATGAAATCTTTTGTTCTAAAAAATGTAATCTAACTAAATATATGCTCATATTTATAATTTCTTTTATGTTTGATTTCAATTTGCAGTTATTTTATTAGATTTTTCCTGCCTCAATTCTCATTTCTTTTTTCCTCCAAGTCAAATTTTTCCTCATAATTTTTTTTTTCCATCGGGAAAATAATAGTACAAGTAATTTCTTTCTTATTCGGAACTTCAAAATAAAGTGTTAAATTTTTAAAGCTATTTTAAATCCAATTTTTTCTACTAAATAATTTATCACACTGTCAGTTAGTATTTTTTAGAGATTTGTTTTTAAAATAACTTGAAGCGTATTAATTTCTTCATGTTGCATATATTTATGAGTTTCAAGCTTCAGAGCTTTGTATTAAAAATGAGGATTGAAGCTTATAATATGAAATTAAATCTATATTTGCAATTAAAAATTAATATTCTAATAAGCAATTCCCAAAATATCTAGGTATATGAATGCTACATTTTATTTCTTTCAAAAGAAGTTGCATCTTTTATTTATAAATAATTCTAAATTGCAAAGTTGCATTTTTGTATAGTGTATATTCAAATCTTGTAATATTTTTTCTCTTAAACTGAAAAGCTTTTATTAAATAAGGAAATAATAAAAATTTGATATAAAAAAAACTTTTTTCACCCCAAAATTATGAAATCATTGAGTTCGTTGTGCACGGAATAATCAGCAAATAATGAATATTTATTGCTATCTGCAATAATAAGTTCGCAATGATGTTTTACTGAATATCTTCTGCATTGTGAAATTGGAAAGTGAACTTTGTCGCGATCGTTTTATTGCAGGCTGGCGCTGATATTCGTCTTGAGCTGATTATTTCGTTTGTTGTGTATTTGTATAATTTCTACTATGCTAAAAGTGATCCATCATTCTTTAAATAATTCTCTTTAATAACTTCCCTTTGTCAGCATGTATTTTATCCACTATCTAATTATTTTTACAAAAAAAAAATTCAACTTTTCTAAGCTTTGAATGTTCATTATCCAGCTGTACAAATAAAGCAATTCTCAACTTAACCATTAGACTCTGTTATTTTCTATTTTACAGGCGCGGCTGAGTAAATATAATAAGTGTATTTTTTCGTACTTTTTCTTGAAATTCTAAACCATCTTCTGCTGTTTTAAAAAATCTCAACGAATCAACGAATAATTTTTGAATAAAGTTTAAACGAATCTTTATTCAAAATCTTTAATCTCAAACGTGATTAAAGATTTTGAATAAAAATCAATTTTTAGATTTAACAGAAAAGGACTCTAGATCTCTTGGTGAGAATTATAATGACTTAGTTCAAAATTCTTAAGCAATGGAAGGCGCGGTTAAAATGTCTTTCTTATATGATGTTTATCTATTTTTGTACGTAAAATAATGAGATTCTTCCCATATTTTTCAATGAAAATGAATTAATTTAGGTGTCATCTGGGGATTCATTATCCCGAGTCATCTAAAATCTATTTTATCATATGAAAAATTTCAAATTAGACAATTCCCAATGCATCTCATCAGATGATATAATTTTCCTCTTGAAATAAAAAGTTTTTTTCATATGACTAAAGCTATGACAAAGTGTTCTTTTTTCAAATTATAAGATCCACGAATAACGTAGGTTCAAACTGGAAAATTAAAACATCCTATGATGCCATCCAGCTTAAACCTCTCCGAATGCTGTCAATAAATAATGAAAAGAGCTTTTTAAACATGCTTTAGTGGTGGACCAAAATGTGCAAGACAAAAGCTGTGATCAGAGTTTAAAATCGCAAGTTTTGATATACTTTCAGTTAATGGAATTTTAATCACACTAAGAACTAATTTTTAAAGAATGGCCGAGTTCCTTTTTTATGTATTCATTGTAATTAGCTTAACTTTTATGCCGCAAATTCATTTCATAAGTCATTGTGATAATCTTATATTTCCTTTTCTCTGTTTTATCTTTTACCATCTTATTTGTTATAAATCAAAATAATAAACGTGTGTTTTTAATTTTTATTTTTGCTTTCATAATTATAAATATTACGTAGTTTGAATGGCCTCTCAAAACTTTATCGTATACTCTCTAATAAATATACTTATGTTACTTATATACTTATATACTTACAATTGGCAAACATTAATTCCAAAATTATTAGAAGGTGATCTTTAGTGATTTTTTAGCCCTTAATCATGCTGATTTCATGATGTAATTACCAGAAAAACCGAATGTTTTAAAGCTCTTTTCCGGTCGATTAAAACCAGAATCTGACACATAATTACAAATGCTGTCGCAATATTCCATATTAAATTTAATGTACCTAACTTGTTTTGTTTTTATCCAGCTTGTATATAATGTATGCTAAAATACAACCGAGAAATAATCAATTTCAAAACGGATTCGGTTTCATATTGGTAAGTGTCTATTTAGATCTAATCTTTTACAATATTATATTGTTCGAATATTGTAACAGTTGTATTGTTCGAATATTGTAACAAAAGTTGTATTGTTCATTTTGTAATCACAATGCTGACATTATATTAAGATAGTCGGACAGACACACGTCCTTCGAATGGATTTCGCTCAAAATTCGATAGAAATCTATAATTTCTGTGCAAATTCCATGCATCAAATTTCGTCATTTTAATTAATGTTTTTGTGTTACTGTGTTCACAGATGCATTTGTTATCGAAACGTAGAGATTCGTCAAATTCTAGCTTCGAATTTTTCTCGACAGTTAAGATATTTTCTCTTTGTATTTTAGAGACAACAAATTTAAAATCTGTATTAAAATGTTATTTTTTCAGAGATGAAGCTAGTCAAATTGAATTATGAAAGTGTAAAAAGAACCAATATATAAAAACGACAACACTAAGAATATCCAACAGCTTTATTTACATTTCGAAAAATAAATGGAAAACAGAATTATGAGACATGGATAAGATCTGTGCGACAGAATGGTCCAAACAGAATGATCTTATTTACATTCTGTTCAAGACGTCCTTTGTTGAAATTATTCTACACTTATTTACAATGGAATGTTCTCAGTCTTAACAATGGTACACATGAATGAAAACACATATGGAATGTTAAAGCATTTATAAAAGGCACAATGATCATAAATTAAATTAGATAAAAGGAAGCAACAGATTTCTAAATTGATTGACAAATGCAGAGAGATCAATAAGTAGTCACACAGAAACACTGGTCATTGCAACTTGGTAAGTACACTTAGTTTTTTTGGGATTATTTAGAGTACTATTTTATTTAACAGTTTTGATCCATTATCCCAGCCATTTATTTCCTCCACTGTGGATAAACCAAGTAAGCAGCAAGTGGTGCCTACTACGTTTCTTTTTTAAAAAATTCATTCCTTTTTTTCATTTCTTGTAAAGATAAATATCATCGACAAAAATGTCAGTAAAATCTATTCCCAAACAGCAATAATTTCCATTAGAATTCGGAATAGTAAATTCTAACTAAAAATATGTGTTAAAAAGTATCTTTATTTAGAAATATTTCAATAATTTTTAATAAAGAATTCTAACTAAAAATTCTAATAAAAAATTAGAACCTTTTTAAGGTTGCTTTTATTTAATGTCTTCATAAGGAATTTCAAGTATATTTGTTGAAAAGTAACTTTGTTTAGGGATATTTTCCTAGATAAAATGCTACGTCCAGTAGGAAATATTTTGTTAGTTTTTTTTAATAAAGATCTTTATCTAAATTTATGAGTTAGAAATAAGTAAAATCGATACGTTAATTCATAAAACTCAATTATGAATTAAAATAATTTTTTTCAAAAAGAATTATAGGTTTAATTTTGAAGTTGTAAAATGAAAAATTCTAACTGAGCTTATGCGTTGAAAACAACTTTGTTTAGGGATATTTTCACGAATAAAATCGGTTCATTAATTCATAAAACTAAATGGATTTGTATGAATGTTATCATTAATTTTGAAGTTGCTACATTTAGATGAGTTTAATATGATATTTCTATTCATAACAAAAACCATTTTCTTACATACATTTTCAATGAAAACAAATACAAATATTAAATACAACCACACAAATTAATATATTCCTAAAATTTGTCTCAACATTTTGCATCATTAACTGCCTGAAGCATATTTCGACTCACAATAAAAGTCCAGTTAATAATGATAAAAAAAACGATAAAATAATGAAACAAAAAAATGAAACTTTCTACATTATAAATATATTTGGCACTGATTATGCACCTTTACAATGAAAATGAAATTAAAATTAATCCTGTAAAGCAGCAATACTCCTATACTATTTAATTATATATATTGGGCGAATAAAAGATCTATTAGGATGTAGACATACAAAAAGGGTGAGAAGATTAGTAAAACATTAACTTTTTAATACATTTAAAATATTTTTTGAAATCTTATATTTTTATCACAAAATTCAACATTTTATTACAGTTTTTATATATAAAATACAATCTTTCTGCAGATTTTTGATGCAAAGAGAGTAGAAGAAAAAGCATTTAAGCAAAATGTGAACTACATTTAAATTAACAATGTTTATGCATTGAAATCTGTCTCTAACTGTCACTACTAACATCTGCTTTCTAAAATGTTAAGATATTTCTCTCGTATGCAGAAAGCCCAGAGTATGTAGTTGCAGGAATGAATTCTTTGAATTAAATTAAGTAGAATTAATTAGATTCTATGATAAATATTTACAAGATGATAACTATCTCTCTTCTCATCTTCGTAGGTAACGTCTTCAGAATGAATCAATAAGTTGTATGAGTCCTTTTATATCACACAGAGGTTTCATTGCTCTCTCTAAGAATAAGAAAATATCATCAATGCAATTAAAAGATGAAATTCAAATAAATCAACACAAAAAATATTTATGATATGTAACAAAAGTATGATATTTGTTTTAATAAACCAACAAAGTTTAATCTAAACAGTCTTATTATATGTCATTACTATTGTGCTCAGTGAGAGTAGATAGAAAATTGTTTCTCCACTTATATTATTCTTAAAAATACCTTCCAAACCATAATATTTAACTGAAAAATGGGTTTTTATTATAACAAAAAGTGGTATTCAACAAGGCCTCAACTTTCAATATGTAAAGCCTGAATAAATACAGAAAATACTGTCTTGATGTATCATTCTTATTAGCCAGGTTCATTTTGCATTTAAAGATCTAAAACTGATAATGACTGTATGTTGACATGGATTATTGGAAAAAGGAACAAAAATTCTCCTTCCAACCATAGTTTGGGAAATCTTTCTCAACTTGCGAATGCAAAGGATTAATATTTAAGGATGCAATTTGCAAAATAGTTACAAAATTGGTTATGCAAAATGTATAAGAACATGATTCCTTCACAACTAACTTTATTACAAGTAAAATTTATTCAGCATTTTTGTGGTGCATAGAAAAAGGGCGAAACTTGTAAAAACAAAACAAAATTTTAGAATTTAACACATATTTAACGAAACATTTCCCATTAAAATTTGTAGTTATTTCGTTTGTGATAATATAAGTAACATTAAATCCTTTATTAGGAAACCAGATTGCATACAATTAACTTTTATTCTTCAAGTCAAAATAATGATTTTTCACCCTATTATACGCAACTGTGCCTTATTAAAAAATTTTGCATTTCATTACGATTCAAACAGATTTTTAAAAAGATGCATTGTTTCAAAACATGTCAAAAATTAATTTACTTACAGCATCTATTGAAATTCCAAGGAAAGCATGAAATGAAAGAAATAATATAAATATATCAATTTCTTATGTAACAATAAATAAAATTCCTTTACTTTAATAATTACATTTGAAACAGTTTCAAATGTAATCAAGGCTGGGATAATTTATATTCATATACATTTAAGAAACACCTCAAATAATATTCGTTTTAAAATTGAATTGTTTTCCTCGTGATTTAAGTGATAGCCCTAAAATATTTAAATAATATAATCCTTTAAAAATTCTGATAAATTTATAAGTGCTAAAATTAATAATTAGGCTCAAGAAAGACATAGTAAAAATCTGTGTTCCTTCAGAACAATTTAATTATAAAATTTTGACTTTACTCATTCAGATTTACCCTGTTAACATGGAAATTAACTCAAGTAAACTTGCTATTCTAGCAATAAATCAACTCTTTCACAATAGTAATATTATTTCTAAAATTTCTCATAATTGGAAATTGTTTACTTATGACAAAATATCCACCATCCTCAACAATAAGTAGTTTAATGAACACTTATTTAAAAACCTTTCTATTCTAATACTTTCTTAAAAGTATGCTTACTCTGATTCGGATGAAACCTCTGCCGCTGTCAGTTGAGGCAGAACCACCTTCTTTCCCTCGAGGGCTGAAGCCACATTAGTGTTGGTCTCTTTATTTTCTTCAGCTGACACGATATTTAGGTCATTGTTGACGCTCGATTGAAGACTGTCGCAGCGTTCGGGAACCGGCAACTGCTCGGGACTCGACACTTCGTCTGGAAAAGTTTGTAAAAACTTAGTTTATATCTACTGACATGTGAATATGACAATTCATCGAAATAAATGAATCTGCCCCTTTTGTAGTTTCATCCAAGAACAGTGCTACAATGAAGAAAGAAGTTATACGAGCTTAGTGATTCGGGAGACAGAACGATGAATATTGATTTATAAAGATGTAAGTAGATTGATTCAGAAGCTATGCAATTCATCAATTATTTCTTAAAAATAATTGATATTTACAGTTTGTCATTTCTTACGAGTGAAAATTTGTCTGGCAAATGTTATAACTCTTACTTTGGAAATGAAATTGATTGTTCGAAAAAAAGTATTCATGACTTAATATATTGACCCTCCGTGTTACTGACATTCGCGTGCCAGCAAAAGTTCTCTGTCAATGCATGCGAATTTGATGCGAATAGAATAAGCCTATTTTCTGGTTTATATCTCCGTATTTTAGCATGCTGCTTAGCATGTGAATCACCAGTGATTCATAATACTATTTAATTAAATATTTTCTTCTCAAAAACAATTAAAAGAGTGCAAATAAGTAAAATTCTTATTAGATAGTGGTCTGAATCATATACATCAATCATGGCAGGGAATATATTAAGTTTGATTCTAATAATGCTATGTTAATAATTATTCAACGTATGAATTATGTTTTCTGTGTATGAATTATGCTGTCTTAAAGTCATAATAGATTAAAGTATGGCATGTTTGAAGAACGGGAATTGGAGGAGATATTTAATACAGATTTTTCTCCTGATGTTTCCTTATCCAGAATTACTCGAAAATTGGTAATCTGGTTTTCGATATAACAATAGATTATATATCGTGATTCGGTTAGCTGATGAAGATGATATTTTCTGAACTAATTTATTTGGTTTTGCTTGAAAGGTTAGGAAGCTATTTTCCAGGAAGCTAATCTACATCCACTTATGAAAATCAAACCAATCTTATAATTAGTAATGCCCCTGATATACTACTGTCTGCAGTTTTCTTTTATTACAAGTCCTGGACACGTATGTAAGGCTAGATTAAGAACCACCAAACTATCTTGAGAACTAAATACTGCTGGATATTAAAATTTATTGATACATTTTTAGTCTCCCTCGTGCTTACCTAATAATTCTGGGGTGAAGTTAGGGTCCAGGTAAGAGGACACGTCTTGCAAACGCTGTGCCCCCTTCTCTCGGCCTCTTCCCCAAGGTGCAATCGGCAGTCCCACCGTCAGTCCCATTCCTTCGCAGGGTCCCACAGGTGTTGAAGGGAGAATGTTGCGGGGAAGGCCCCACGAGCTTGTGTAAGGGGTGTAAGGAGCAACATTGCTCACAGGAGAAAGGTTGAAACCCTTCGAAGGAGCTAAATGGACAAAAATAATCATTACATTACATGCAAAGTGAAGTAATTAGAATTATGTGTTTACGGCAATAAGTCATGTTACAATCCACTTACTTATATTGGTTCCATATAAGTTTGATTCGGCAGTAATATTGGGCTTTGGTGGCACTTCTAAAAATGAACAAGCAAGTTCTGAATGAATAATAATGACGAAAAAGGCTATAAAAATATTTTAATGTCTTCATATATTATTTATCAAAAATAGTAATTATTTTTCCCAATTCAATAAACAACAGGATTAGACGTCTTTAATGGAGCTTCATTCTTATATAAAAAAGATTTCTTTACATTAAACATGTTGCCTTACCTTAGTTCATGCACATACTTCTATGAAAAATTGAGGGACTATTAGTTGTCACTTGAAATAGTATGTTATAAAAAATATACACCTAAAGAACTGGAGTTCGGACTCATTAAACACTATTTATTCTTTAAAACTGGTATTTAGATGAAACCAAATTAATAGTTACCCAATTTTACAATAATACAGGAGGGTTCATAAAGTAGTATACAGTTTCAATGCATTATAAATCACGAACAATGTAATATGTCACCTGTAACAGAATTGTATGAGGTTGGTTATTTTAAGTTTTGTTAGAGACAAACGCAAATGTTCAAGATGTGACCCCTTAGAAGTGAACGTACACTTTCTTTCTGTACATTATCATTGACATGAAATGTTTCTTCTTCAATAAAAACCAAGAAATCGGAAAAAAAACCCATTTTAAAAACGAAGCTGAATAGCGGTATAAAATTCAAAGCATTTTTATTTTTCAAAGTCATTCAGATTTTGAAACAACTATATTTCATATGGAATAGTTTTCTGCTTTTTTCTCAAACTTCCCTAGAAGGTGGAATGAGAAATCTGCACTTCATGACTCACCCTCTTCTTTGATTTTTCTCAGGCTTCATTGAATGATTTCTTACAATACAGTCAATCGTCCAGGACTTATACTTTTGCACAAACAGTCTGTAGTTGCAAAACTTTCCATGCTCTTGATAGATAGATTTTCTAATAGAATTTCTTTTCTAATTAGAATTTTGGATTTTGATCAAAAATATCATTATAAAACAGTTGCTGATTCTGTTTTGCTAAATTGAAGAACAAGAAAAGAATTCCTCACTGCAGACACCATCATTTCACTTAAATAGTCACATAACACACGAACTATTGCCTATGTTATTTCTGTTAAAGTCGCGAGTCAAATTTTAACAATAAATCTGCTTTACGGTTCACTATGCTGGTTCGCGTCTTTGATAGTTACATCATCTGGAAAATGTATACTTCTTTATGAATCACCCTGACATTTTAGAAGAAAAAGGTCATTGTAAAGGTCATAAAAAGGTAAAGCATTGCAGTTTCCATAAATTTCCAGACGCAATTTAAAAATGGTATTGCATTCCAAAGTTTGCATTATTAGTGGGCATTGAAAATTCTAATTTGATTCTTGAGTTAATTTTACCTTGCTCATTAAAAAGGTATTCGGCATCATTATATAAAATTTCAGTATTCTAATATCAAAAACAAAATTTATCAGATTTGGAAATTGAACGCAATTACCAGGTGGTTTCTTCGCGGCCTTCTTTTTCCAGGTGTCCCCATTGTATTCGTCTTCATCAGACGAATGGCTTGAGGCCAGATCGAGTGACGCATGATCCAACGACAAGTCGCTCTCCGAGTCCGAGTCACGAGTCCTTTGCCGATTGATTTCGCCAGTGTCCGGATCTAACGAAATAACAACAAATTGGAGTTATTATTATATATAGAACAGAGTTTTAGAATTCTAAGATGCAAAAAGGGTTCTTTTCCGTTATACGGGCTCTACGAAATAATCGCCAAAAAGTCGCAAAATTATTCATTAGTCGGTAAAAATGAAAACTTGCAAAATTATGTCAAATTTTCCGTTCAAATTCGTCAAATTCACGTTATTCACTAGGTGACATTTTGTTTTGCCATTCGTTTCGCTTGGGGACTTGACTCGCGTTTGGCTCAAGTTGGCGACATTTTGCGCCCGTATAACAGAAAAGTATCGCAAAAGGTTGAACATCCACGAGTCAAAGAATGATTCAATACTGACCATCAACTACACGATGCTTATGTCTGTGCCTTCCATAGAGATATCCTTTCCTGGAAGACCTTCTTCTGGTGTCGGATCCAGCATGGGAAGTGGATGTAGAAGTGTTCTTGAGGTGAGAGTCCGAACGATATGGGCTACTCGATGTCTTTGTGGTAGAGCGACTTGTCGTTGAAGATGTAGAGATGCCCATGTTGCGTTGAAGAACATCGAAGGAAGAATTCTGATAAGCTAGGGCAGAGCGCTGGAAAATATAGGAAGATTAAGAATCATAACTAGCAAGAAATAGTAAAATGTTACGAATGCATTGAATTCAGCTAGTATCTCTTTATTTAATAAAGTAAATAAATTGCAAAAATCGCGGTATTAGCTATTTTATAATATTTCCACAATGTTGTTCAATATTCTGAATGCCTGGCAATATCGTGGAGTCACTGTAACAAAGTTTGATATTCTCTTCTAATAAAACATATGACCAAATACTATGTTAGATATAAGGTTCAAATACTAGGCATTAACGAATTAAAAGAAGTAATTCTATGACAATAAATACCCAATTTTGAAAGAATATAATGTATCTCACTTTCAGAGGTAATAAAGTTCGGTTTTCAAGGCTCAAAATTTAAGAGGAAATTTTACATCAGTTCTTACTTTTTTTTATTAAATTAAGCAATTGGCTAGCCGTAAAAATTCAGGATGAACTATTTAATTATATATTTTATTGTAAATAAAATATCATGCCTGATAGGTTTGAAATCACAACCTAAGAGATGCGAGATCAACTCCCTACCAACCAGGCTATCACCGCCCACATGACGTATATAATTATGTTAAGCGATACCAAGAAATAAAATCAAAAAAGGGTAACTAAATAAATAGTATTCAAATATTTACCGATACCACTGTGGTTCTGGTCCCACTTAAGCTTTCGTCGTAAGGCACCTTCTTTCCTCTCATTCTAGCCCAAGTGTGCAAAAGTTGTTGTCTCACCTATAATATAAACAAGAATTAAAGGAAAATGTCTTATTCAATACCTATATAGACAAATTTATGTTGTAAATGATTGAAAAACAGTCGAAATCTTAGCCAAAGCAATTGAAGGGTTTACTGCAGAAAGGATATAGCTCCATCTTAGGGAAATTTAGAGTTATATGCATTATATTAGAGCTGCATGAGGGGAAAAAAAAATGCTTGTTCATTTGGTGCCGAAAAGATGTAGCTCAAATCTTAGTTTTCGCGTTACTCAAGAGATGAAGCTGTGTGTCGCATTGGAATCTAGAACTTCAGACGTTTTTAGCTTTCTGCAAATAAGAATAATTGGAAATACCTCCCTTTTTCAGCAAACCCTTCAATTGTCTTTTTTTATTATTGAATATCATCTTTCATTATTCTCATCATGCCAGGATTCAAAAAGGCCAATAATTTCATTTTACAGACAAATTTGAGGAAATATTCTAAAAACAGGATTAACCACAAAGCACAGAATAATGCTATCTTTGGGCATTGGTCAAAAACAAAAAGTGAATGTGAGTACATATAATAACTTTCAATGCATTAAAAACTATATGTTTGAGTTTTGTAATTTTGACATTACATAGCAGATCAACATTAAACAATTAAAGAAATATTAATTGCACTCTGAGAGTTGTGGAAGAAATTAGAACTTTGCATGTCTCATAAGTTATATTTTTATCTTTGATTTTAAGTAGTGGGGAAAAAACTATTTGAAAAATGACAATTAATAAAATTTATAATATATATAATATTCTATAAAGTTTAATCCAAAAAGCATGTTTTAATCTCTTATCATTTCAAATGAAATCATGTTCTTCAAATGCTGTCAATCCCTTCATAAAATTTTAAGCATTTTTCAGTTTAAGATATGTCAAGATAAAATACTGAATTTAGAAATAACTGTAATATATTTAAGAAATTATTTTCTGAAATTCAATAAAATTAATGAAATAAATATGTTTATTTGTATGAAACATTTCTGCCAAAACCCGTCTTTTTAAAATATGGAAATTTGGAAATTTCATTAATTACTAAACATAACATAACATAGTAGTTAATAAAATGTGAATTGCTACAAGTTGAAAGAAAAACGCTTAATTTTCTATGTCATTAGACTAGTACACTGATTTTGTTACTGTTTTTGAACACAAAAAAAGTAATTACAATATTTACTGATGGTAATAGAATGATTAGATTTAATAATTTGACAGTCATCGATTTTGTAGCATCACACGAACATACATTATTAAAATATGCCTTCATGCACAAATAGAAAGAAAATTTTGAAGTATAATGTAGAGTATTAATTTATATTATCAATCACAATACGAATAGCTTCATCTTAATATCAGTATCATAGTACTACATCAAACTTTTCTTTAATTATTGCATAGACATAACAATTAAAGAATGTATGCATCGAAATTCATAGTCATGATTCTGGTGGGACATCAATCTATTCTAGTCCCCAGGTAGAACAGAAAATCATACAATGATGAGGAATACAATATTATTTTTTAAAATCCTCCCTATAAACTAGAAGGCAAAGATAAATTCCTTAATATCTAAGTTACCCTCTGACAACATAAATTGCTGATGTTAGAATATTAGAAACAATCAAAGTTAGTCCTTGACAATTACTTTTCAGCCTCTAACTTCCAAGATATTGCAGTTGTCAAAAGACTTTAAGCATAAAAGTTTTTCGTTTTAATGAGGCGCTAATTTGTCTGGTTTGTTTATTTATTTCTATTTTAAATATTAAAAAAGTTAATGAACCTTTCAACTTTGTGAAAAGAAGTTATCAAAGGGATGAAAATTTCGCCTTTTCCATCCGCGTTCAGTTAGCCCATTTACGAGCACCTCCGAGATTTTTGCATTTCTGTCAATATATTCCAAGCCAGTTGGAATGGAAAAAAAAATTACTATAGCCATCATTTTCACAAGAAAATATGGACAAAGCTTACAATATATATAATAAATAAATTTTTGAACGAAGGATGGTTTTGTACTCTAGAAAGAAATGACCGGTAAGAAAACTGAAGAAATTTTCCCAAAGTCTTGACATGAAAATTATTGCAATAGGTACTTTTCCTACATGAATATATCTAATATTCAATAGAATTGAATTTTAGAACATTGAATTGAGCATTATATTGTTCAATGTTCAAAAACATTATATAATGTGTGCTACCAAGACTCATTGAGCTTATATGGGTTGAAATAGTTCTGTATATGCACACAGCATTAAAAATTTAAAAAATGCTCTTATAACTGCAAATCTTAGTATATATTTACAATATGACTCACCTTTTTATTTATTATACAATAACCGACGAAAATATAAATTCCGGTAATGCAAGAAAATAACGAGAAGATGAAATGCAAAACTTCTAAAGATTCGTTCACTGAAAGAATGGCAAGTACCCAGGTTGCTCCTAAAAGGGGTAACAGAACAATTCCAAGCCACAATACGGTCCTATAACAAATGTCATATTTTTAAAACACATTTATTTAAAAAAAATTATTATTTTTTTAAAACTTAAATGATGATCAGTACTCTAAAAAGCTGATTATTATGTTTTCATTTTAAATATAACTTAATACCTTGAAATTAATATTTTTATCAAATTGAATATCAGTTATGAATTAAAAATTCATTTAAAATAATTAACTTAAAATTAAGTTTTGGATATATCAAAACAGATTTTGTGACCGAAAATTACAAAATACAATCCACATTTTAAAATTTATTTCAAAATACAATCTGAAACATAATAAATATGAAACAAAATAATTATATATGTGTTGAAATCATTCACAAATAATCTGAAAGAAATAGTTATGAATACCAAATAGTTAAATTACATTGATATCTAAGATATAATAATTTATAATTATTATATTATAAATCTAAACATAATTTAACTATTTTGCACCCGCACTAATTTATTTTACGATATATGTGAATGATTTTAACACACTTTTATTTAGTTTACTTCATTGATTTAGTACAACACAAAAGGATCAAACAATCACAGTAACTACAAATAAATCAATATTTCAATTTTAAGTTTAAAATAATAATTTTCCCTTCTTCATTTTTTTTTCATTAAATAATTAGTTCCTGAAAGAAAATACATACCTCAAATTTCCAAAATCCATTATAGTATCTTTAATCTGTACACTTGCTCTGATAGCCATTGCAAATACTCCAAGATTCAACTGAAAAATTTGCAAAAGAAATAAATAATATGAATTAAATGCTATTATATATAGTCATAACAAAGATTCCCAATTGTAAAATGCAGAAATTATGTATTTTATTCGTTATATTTAAATTTTTTAGGTTAATTGAAATTTAAGGAGTGATGAGAAATAAGTCAAGATTAAATGTATTCATAAAAACAAATACATTTTCTAGTAACAGAAGAAACGCTTGAGAGAAAATTTGCTGTTAAAAGAATTATGTTAACTTAAAATTATAAGTTAAAAAATAAAGATGGTTAAAAAGGTGTCAGATTTTAAAAAGAAAGGATAATTGTTTAGTTATAGCTTTCAAGGCAAATAATAATATATTAATAATAAAACATTATCTTTTATTTTACATACTAAAAATATTTGCTTCTTATTACATTCAATAATTAATCAGCAACAAAGATAATAAAATACTTACCAAAACAACAAAACATATAGGACCAACAAGACTCCAAACAACACTTTCGTATATAGAAAGCCAACAACTGAAAAACAGAATTTAATTAGTTGATTTCAAACAATATTTAATCCCCTTTAGCTTGTTTAAAATATAGCGTGAGTGAATAATTTTATACTTACAAAAAATAATTTCCATATTGATCAGCTCGGACGCCTACAGATAAGCCAACAACAATAGCTGGTGCTCCTGAAAAATATAAGGTAAACATTTAAAAAACTTCTTATGTTTGTACTCTAATTAAGTAAAAACTGCAGATAATATTTTATATAATCTTACCGTAGCCAATAGAATAGTAAAATCTCATCTGTCCATGGTTGATGTCTCTCATTTCGGTCAACATGCGATACAGATGAACCGCTTCCAGAAACATCCAGGAAAATACGCAGAGGAACATGTAGTGTAACATGATAGCCATTACTTTGCATGGGAACTAAATAGAATTAAAACAACATTTTAATTGAAAATTAAATAAAATTCACTATGAGTAACAGGAGTTAATTTTTAAAATAAAAACTATATAGAAAAGCAAGATTCTAATTGTACAATATTTTTTAAAAAAAGGTATTAAAGACTTTCTAAGGCTTGAAATTCTGTCTAAAATCAGAAATTATGATTAGTAAAAATATTATATATTACGATTTATTATATTATATATCATAATTATATATTACTGCATTGCCTTAGTATTATATTATATAAATTATTATAAATATTAGTTAAAAAAGAAAATATATTTAAAATACAAGAAAAATATAATATGGGAATGCACCAAGTTTTAAATTAATATATTTCACTTGGATTATAATTTTCTATTTATTAATCATATGTATAACATTTTTGTTGTCATTAACATGTAAATGCAATACGATCAAAAAGGATGCCATAAGTTATTGAAAAATGATTACTCTAATAATGCCAAATCGCATCTTCTTTGCGGAAAAGATTTACAGGAAATGACAGCAAAAATCAATGATTTGTAATTGATGATATAAAATTATCATTGGAAACAAATAGGATATTTTATATTTAGATTAAATAAAAGAAGTAGGGATCTCAGAGAAAGCTACAAAACCTGAAAAGAATAATAAACAATCGATATCATGGAAGATGATTTTTTAATTCGAATGAATTTTCGAAATTGATGCAAATGATAAAGAGTTTTGTAGTAAATAGAAAAAAAAATGTTTTCGATATGATTAACAAAATAGAAAAATATAATTTTCTAGTTTAAAAGGCCAATAATTTATGAAAAAATCTAACGAAGTGATATGAAAAATTTCTTTGGCGGACACACACAGACAAATACATCGATTTCAATAAATAATTCTAAAGAAATACATATACAGGTATTTCACTACAACTAATAGAAATATTTGAAAGTTTTAGTTTTCAAATAAAAATCGGATTGAAATGGAAGCATTAAATCAAAAATTAAATCATAGTCACCTATTATATTGAGAGTACATATAAAAGCATGCATGGATATATCATACCAGTGAATTCTTTTACAAAATACAGCGTTCGAATTTGCACTCAAGATCTATAACACATTGATGCGGCGTTGTACTCATAATTTGTAACACATTACTGTCTGTTTAAAGTGAAATTACAAATATTTGGAAAGATACCCGACATACATTGAAAAGGCCACATTGATTAATGTGATAACATCCTCAACACTGTCCATTCGTATCCGGCACATAAAATCTTTAAATGATAGCGGAATTCAATATCAAAGTCGGATCTTCAAATGTATAGAAAGTCGAATTTTTCTCAGACGCCACTTTTTGTGTAATAAAGCTTATTGCCAGTTTTTAAATGGAGTAGAAACACGATGAAGTCCCATTTTGTGGAGAAGATATCTCAAGTGTTGCTATTTATTCAAAAGTTCTGATAAGACTTCTTTCAGGTACAATTTATTTGCCTATTTTGACAATCTGGAAATATGCATGAATCTACTTATACTGTTAAATGCTTTCCGGAAAAACATGCAGAAGCCATAGATTTCCAATAAAATATACATCAAAGAAATATAATCTCCTTGCATTATATCTATGAATCCAATTCCTTCTTTTTTACATTTTCCTCATGAGGCTATGTTTATACTTTGAAGTATGTAAGATGAGAGTTTAATAAGGTGGAATATCACTTACTTCTCTCTGTACCAGGGGCCTTCTGAGCTTGAGGGCGATGAGGAAGAGCAGCTGTGCCAGGAAGATGCAGGCCACCAGGTTCTTGTGGATGTTGTTGCTGTTGGTCTGAGGGCCGCGCAGCAAACAGAAGATGAGGAAAGCAGCGAGGAGCATCAGTAACGAGATCACAATGCCCAAATAAGATACCACGTCTTGGGCTGTCGATTCTTCCATAAAATACTGAAGAATAAAAATTTTCTTTTGTAGTTATAGTAATATAAGCATTGCAGAAATTTTTATAAATAAAACAAAGATGCCAGTAACAACATCTGCCTAAGTGTGTACACACATATTAGATCTAAAGCAATAAAACATGTCCAGCACATCTTGGAATGATAATTGATGTACGACGATGCATCAGGCAATTCAAATATCACCAGAAAATGGAAAATAATATGAAAAAAAGTCCATGTGTGAATTAACTATATTCATCCCATTGTTGCCTAGATGCTATGTTTTGATGTACTCGGGAACCATAAAAATTAAGTATAAAGGTCCACAGTACAGTAAATTCTTACACATCGTATAGAATTTGATTCCCTTGTTTAATTTAATCTGAGTATAATTTTTTTCATTAAAATCAAATTTTAAGGTAGAACAAAGATTTCTAAGAAATGGCCCTCATGATTTTAAACCAGAATATTGGACTAAAAAAATCTAAGTTCACATCTATGTTATATCAAATTTGATTTTGAATGCTTGTTCAATCTTAAAATTTAGCATCAGCCTTTGCCAAAACAGCCTTTTTTTCAGAAGACCCGAAATTGTAATTAATGAGTTTCCGAGCGCTAAATTAAACTCTACGAACAATTTAACTAATATGTTAAGCAGACATTTCATTATTCTCATAAAATACATAACAAATAGATTACATTTGAATGAGATAGGTATTTATTGTTATTTGCTTGATATTAAAAATGATATTTTCTACATTTTTATTATTTTTTGTTGTTTATGGCATGACAACCATTCTCTGGTCGTGTTGAAGCAAATGCAAATTAATATTTGTTATTTTAAAGATCTAAATATGTGATAATGATTCAAAAATAAGAATAACATATCACCGTGTGTTTAGTTTTAGGGCTAGTTTAAACATATAAAATGGAAAATAAAAGGAAACAAATATAAGTTTGAGTCATGACCTGATGAAAAATGCACCAAACCAGTCTGTATACATGGCAAAAACAAAGTTTGAAATAATAAATCAAATAATTTAGCCATTAATCTACCGATCCTAGTCTAATTCACACCAATCTTCAAACTGAAAACAAATAATCAAATTCCTAGCGTTCTTACTTCCTTATCAGTGATATCCATCAGCACTCCAAATGTGGAAAGATGAGAGCAAGAGCAATTGATGTATGGCTGAGCGCTCATAAAATTGGCTCCGAGGGTGACACAACCATCCGTAGACCACTTGCCCCTAGATCTAAACATTAATGAATAATTTTTTTATTAAATAATGCGTATTATTATTATTTCATTATAGTTCATATACACTACTATTTTGATATCGTTTACTTATAGAAAAATCATATCTATTTCAGGTATTTTTTATAAGTTTTTTATAGTATGCCTATTAAAACTTTCTTCTAATTTTTTTCCTGTCAGAAGTTAGGATTAATTTTTGAAGTGAGTGATTAATACCTAAAAATAATAATTTTTAAAAAATCATGTTTTTTTTTTTAATTTCGCTTTCTGCAAAATTTTTATCACGTCATAATTATTATTTATCTTTCATTAATAAAATTTTTCGATGGAAAATAATTTGTAATTCCTCGTCCTTCGGTAGATCCATTATAGATATCAAATAAAATCAAATAATATTTCACATTTGGATTGGCGTGAACACTCAGCAAAATGTATGGATTAAATCCAATAAATCATTATATGCTGTAAACTATTCCAAAAAATAAGAATTATTAAGTATAACCAAGTAAAAACTTGTAGAATCATTTGATATAAATTAACCACTTTACAGTTTTTAAATATTTTTTTTTAATTGGTAAAAAAAAAGGTGAAACTAGAAAATCGTTTTACGATCCAAGCATATGGAATCTTTGAGATTTCTACTTTGGGAATGAAACATTAAAAATCATTTCTTGGACATCGTGTAGACGATAGGATGACTTATCAAAGTATAGATAAGAGATTTCTCTGTAAGTTATATAACAAAAAGTCAATGAGTAATAAAGACATCGAAATAAACTAATGATTCGCATAAACATACAATAAATTTTGGTAAGAAACTTTTCATAAGGGAATCATTGAATTTTTAAGTGGTTTAGAGAAATTATAGTAATGGTAAAAAAAAAATTTGAGCCAGAGATTTTGATGAATCTTTACTTTTAGACCCTAATAAATTAGAGAAACACATTTATGGATAATGTCCATCTGTCTGTCGATGAAAAGATAATTCAAAAACGCATTTAACTAGACGGTAGAAATTTGGTATACGATTTTTATATCAAATTTACTGATTTCTATCAAACGTTGAGTAAAATATGTTCAGAGGAAATCTATCTGTCCGACTGTTCGATTAATTGATAACATGATAATTACAAAACGAAGTGAGATAAAGAGATAAAATTGGGTACACTATTGTGACATCTATAGAGTAGACATCTGAGACATTTTTAATAAAACCGCACAAGGGGTTGATTATCTGTTGGTCTTTGTTCTCAAAAATATGTAAACGCGATAGTTCAAAAGCACAATGACTTAAATATGTTACATTTGGTACCGGATTTTGTGACAACAAGTGTCGTTATGTTTTAAATTTTGGTTTAAGTTGGTCTTGAAAAACGTATCTAAAGCCCAAATTCAATTTTTGGTCACTATCAATGCATGTCAGAAATTAATCATCAAATAACTCGCGTGGAATGACACAATAAATTGAATAAAAGTTCTAAGATCAAAAATTAAGATTTCATAACTATGTAATTCAGTAACGTGTAAAGGGTTCACCTTAGGACAAGTTTATTACCAAGTGTACTAGAAAGTTTTGGGGAGACGCTTCCGCTGGCTTCTTTATTGATTGAAGAAATAAACTTGAGATACTTACCCTTGGGAGTAATCCCAATAGGCACATTGGGGGCTGGAATGATCCGAGACATCATTAATCTTGAATCTGAAACGCACACTGGGAGAAGAATTTTTTTCTTGCTTCGTTGAACTTGAATTGACCGGTTGTGTTACAAGACTCATCATGGGCGTATTGGCTGAGAGCATGATACCAAACCTTTGCCTGAAACAAAGAATGTATGAAGCGTATAAGAATTAAGAAATTTTTAATTTAATATTGGCGCATTCATGTAAAAATCTATAAAAGAGTTGTTGCATGGAATTGCTCAATAAACTGAAGAATGAATTAAAAAATGAATAACATGATATTTTGAAATCATTAAAACAACTAAAATAGATAATTTTACGATTAGATTCTTTCAGTGTCTCATTTTTTCGGAGAATCAATCTTTCTTAACAGTGCAATTATAAAATGTACATTAAATAATGCAAATGGTATGACTTAAAATTTATGAAGCAAAAACATTAGTTTTAAAAATAATTTAAAAGTGACAGAATATATTTTTTTAAAAATTGACTTCACTTATTTTGAGCACAATGATCGATCACTTCTCTTTTTTTTTTCTTTTTTTAGAATTGTTAAAACTTAATGGGTATCATTAAAAAATGTAGATTATATCTTTATATCAATCTGTGTCTTTTTACTTCCCTGTAAACGAAGTATTTTGACAGAAAGTATTGTAATCGTCAAAAGATATGCCATCAAGGTTTTGACGTATCTCCTTGTTTCATATTTCCACGAGTCTTGGCAAGCATTTTGGGAATCATGACTGATTACCGTAATTTAGATAACTTTTAGCAAATATTTGAAGATCAAACTATCTATTTCTATCGAACTTTGTAAGAAAAATATCGAAGATATGTTTATCTGTTTTTCTATAATCATATAAACATGAAAACTATTAAATACAAAGAGATAAATAAATGAAATATTTATCATCAAAACTGAATAAATAGATTAAATTTCGAACCACATCTGAAAACGGGACTATCTGAAAGTTTAGTTTAGTTTAGTTATATTAACGTCCCGTTTAAAGCAACACGAGGGTTATTTTGGGACGGACCTCGTAATTTTGAACCTCGGTCAGATGAAAAGGACGACGCCTGAACTGGCACCCCCTCTCCACACCAAGCCACACCAGCGGGAGGACATTTGGCCTGACAGATTTAACGTGCAACAGACCCCCTCACACGGCGGATCTTCGGTGGAATCGAGTCTCGAACCTTCAACCCTCCGGTTCCAAAGCCGAGACTTTACCACCGGGCCACCGCGGCCCGGGGGGCTATCTGAAAATTCGAATGCTTATGAATGCGATACTTGAAAAAGGGAATAGATGAATAAATTTTTGTACTCTATCTTTTAGCTAGCATCACAGATCTATTATATTTCAGAGCTAATCAGCGGGAAGAAATGTTCCAAAAATGCATATTTAATTTTTTTCATAGCATAAAACGCATGATCCTGTGTTGTTAAACAAAGGATTTGGGGGGGGGGGCATTTAAATTTGCGGACCATTGCCATTATTACACTAACCTCAAGTTATACGTTCAGGAAATGTAAAGGAGGTAGGTGCTGGATTATTGGTGTATGGATTATTGAATAGTGCTGGACAAGCACTTTAAATTTCAACTTTATACTTTTACCCTTTTTTACAGGTTTAATTTATATGATATTTTCAGAATTTTAATGTTTTTTAGGTACTTTTCCATTATACCAGCGCAAATATCGCCAAATAAACTTTTTGGCAACAGCACACAGTCGTCATCTTGGCGCAGGCAAAAAAAATGGGCGCAACTTTTTAAAAAAATTTAGCGGCAAAAGGTTACCGGCGGCGATAATCCGTTTGGCGTTGATTGCATCATTATTGGCGACTTTTCGCCTGCGCCGGTATAATGGAAAAGTATCGTTTTTTGTTTCTCAGTTTGATGACCAATAACTATTGATCTACTATACACTCCAACTTGACTAACCAATGATTTGAAAACATTTTATCATGAAAATTCAAGACAAAAAAATTATTTCTTCAGATTTATGCAATAAACGACTTTTAAAATAAATATCTTGCATTTTTAAATAATGATATCAATACATACCTTACGGACAAATCATAAATATGCGGCAGCATTTGTCCAACTGTAGGATAAATAGCATACGCAACGATTGCTGATTCTTTCGGAATCTGCATCCCTTTTTGTTTCATACTTTTTACATCTGTAATGAGATAAGAAAGATCAGACTATAATATTGACTAGCCTTTTAGACTAGATTTAGACTTTAATATTGACTATCCGTTTTCGGCAACCAGCTGGCTCCTCATAAGTATTGAGAGAATGTGAATGTTTTGCCACTTGAACGTATTATATTATTATGCAGCGAAATATAAAACGCTTAAACGGAAAATTCTATTGATAAAATATTTTATAGTGCATTTTGTTTTAACATTTTGTTTCTTGCTATTAATGATTTTTAAATATTTCACGTTCCTTACTTATTAAGATAATTTAGAGTTTAACAATAAAATAAAATTTTAAATATTGTGGATTACTATTAATGAACACATTTTTCATACTATTTGTAAAGTACATATTGAAATGTATTGTGTGGAAATTTTCCTAATACGGACATTTTTAGTCAAATTTTTTTTTCGCTAAGTGACAATCCACATATGTTTGATCAACAAATTCACTTTTTGAATAAACAGTTAACTATATACTATATATATATATATATATATATATAAAGGTTTAAAATTTTGGAAGTAAATTGTAGTTAGAAGACACTGAAGAGGCATTTAATGCTTTTACGTCGTTTTATTTCAACAAGAAGAAGCTAGCATGTTTATGTACAGCAAGAACGACGATACACTCATAACAGAAGAACAGACTGACGAAATAGGGAGAACTCTCGAACACTTTATCCCAGATCTCAAATAACTTACTCTGACAGGGAAAATCTAGTTTATAGTGCTTATTGACTATTAAGTTTCTCCTCGGGATCTCTGCACATGTGACTCTCAAAGCAAGAGAAACACAGAGATCTTTACGTAAAACTATTCATTTAGGTCAGCAACTTTTATCAATCATTCGCACCGTTGGAATCGCTGACTAAATAACTTTATACCTATTTCTTGAATCAATTAAGTACATAACGTGGAATCGGATCAGGAAATAAGAAAATATTTTTAGAATGAAGTTAATATGGGCCAAATTAAGATAAAAGTTTAGATTTTAATTTTAATTTATATTATATATATATATATATAGTACAATAAAAAGCACATGTAATAGCTCAAATAATTTTACTTTTTGAATATCCAACATACATTAAATGTCAAAAAATATACCAAGAAAGAAAATGAAACAGCAGAAAATTCATAAAATTAAATATTCTCACCTTCGATGGATTTGATATTGAGAATTTTAAGAGGGATATATGCTCTCGTAATATCATCAGTAAACTTCTTGCACTTGGGGAAATTGTTGTATTTTGGTATGAGAACAGAAGGTCCATCGTCAACATCACTTACGTCCACAAATTGAGATTTTTCTGGTGCCGTAGTCGCATTGTGTGCGGCCCGCTCCGAGCCAGGTGGATATGACCAAAGTTCAGAAGCGGAAGCAGTATCCAAACCAAAAACTATAAAGAAAGCAATAATATATCTTTTTTTTTTGCTGGAATAACAAAATATTTTAATGAGAATGACCTCACTTTCAAGGGAGTTGATATCAGTGTATTAAACAAATATATGTAAACATGCTTTAACAGGTGCCTGGCAGAGAAGAAGAAACTTTTCAATATTTTTACTTCGATTTATTTCACCTGGGGAGGCATAAATTTCATACAAAGAATAAGTGAAGGGTCGACACAAGAGCAAGAGCGGCAGAAATTTTGCCTTTTCAGAGATTTTAATATGTATTTCTTTGCTACGTGTCCATTTAGAAAAATGAATCTAGGTATCTTTGAAAGTATGTTGTAAACATAAAGGATTTTTATCTCTTAACTCGAAGAGTGAGAAAATGCTGAGACGAATCTTTTTATACAGCGCATGTAGTATTAATAAATAAATTAAATTAAGAAATTAAATAATAAATTAATATAAATAATAAATTAATTAAATATATTATAATTAAAAATTAATTATTAAATAAAAA
>JAPMOQ010055483.1:4719928-4730187 GCA_026543055.1 Argiope trifasciata | reverse complement strand
AAATTAATTAAATATATTATAATTAAAAATTAATTATTAAATAAAAATTAATAAAAAAATATTTTAATTAAAATTAAAAAAAACACATTGGATTAGGGAATAAAATTTTAGAATGTAGAAAATACCGACTAAATTAAGAAATTAACAATGATTTAGATAAATTTAGTTTAGTTATATTAATGTGCCGTTGTAAAACAACACTAGGGTTATTTTGGGACGGACCTCGTAATTTTTGAACCAGGGTCAGATGCCGAGGGCGACACCTCAGCTGGCAAGTCCTCTCTATGTCACACCTCACCATCGGGAGATTTAAATAAGAAGTTCTATCATACATAGTTAAAAAATTACATTTAAAAGTAATCTTGAATGCAGTAAACAATTACGATGACTTCATTTAATGCTATTTAAATACGCTAATGCAAAGTTAGTATGATGGTCAGCTTAAAATGAATTAATTTTTAATGCATCATATTGATTTGCAAGATAATTTAGAAACATGAAATTCAAAGAAGAGTTTCCTAAAATTTAAAACGATTTTTTAAATTTAATTGACAAATTCGTGTACTGGCTGCATCAAAACTTAATTTGATAAACCAAAAAAGAAAGAGAGCCAGTAAATAACTTGTAATTTGATTATCCTCCTGTGATAAATCTCTAATAGTGATTTTCGGAGTTATTTGAAGAATAGATGCAAAATGACTAGTTTCAATTTATGTAGATCACTAGATTCAATGACGAAATCATTTGAAGAATTCGGCTCATTTTCTTCAAATATTCTTACAATTTTTTTTGTTGCTTTTGTTTTTAAATTTCTCGAATTAATTAATTTTTAACTTAAATTTGAAAATCAGTGATTTCATAGATATTTAGATATGCATAATTAACTTTCCCATTAAAACTTTAGTCAATAAAGATATCAATATCGATCTTTTCGCATGAAAATTAACTCAAATGTCAGATTTTTTTAATTATGCATTATCCGACTTGAACCAAATCCTGATTAATAATTATGGAAGTCAATTAATTTATATTAAAGAAATAAGCTGTCAGTTTCAAAATAACGTGTCAAAATACCAAATTTATGAGTCCTGAACAGTGATAGTTTTTAATGAAAATACTTACACTTCATAATTGTTTAAAGAATAAGAGAGAAATCGATGTGAATAATCACACAGAATTAAAAGCAAAGATGTGAATAATTACACAGTATTAAAGCAGATAATTTTATATATAATGGCATCATCCTCATGAATAAAGAATTAATTGGTTTAAGTTGATGAAAAATGGAAAAAACAGAGAATAAAAATGAAGTCTGAATAAAAATAAGGTTTACTATTACTATGTGCAAATCATTAATCATATTAATTAAAAGTTTGTAAATGCAAATGATGTCGACTATTTCTGCAGGAGTATATTTTTTTACATGTGTCCTTAAACATTGTTGCCAATGCCTTATTTCATACAAACGATTAAAATTTTCTATCAATTATTAAATACCAGCTAGTTTTGGCAATTAATGGATTTGGTGGGGTGAAATTTCAATTAAGTATTTTGTGTTATTTCGCTCTTAATAGTTTCTTGGGTAAAATAATTTTTTAACTACAACGTTTGATAAACATATAACCTTTTTCGTTTTTTAAGGCTTGTGTCATTTTTCATAGTGCTTTGCATTTTTAATTTTCTGTATATATCATTATACATAATATTGCATCACTAGAGAGAGTTGTAGTGTTTAAAAATGAATATACTTTAAAATTCTTTCACCAATGCTTGATTTTTTTAAAAACCTTAATAATAACCTTGTAAACCCCTCATTTTCCCTAGTTTTCCAAAATAAATAAGTAAAGATTGAACTATTTCTTAATAAATGACATTTATTTATTTATTTAAAAAATTATTAGAGAAGTTATTTTATTTTTTGAAAAATAAAGTTGAATTAAGTTTGAATATATGAAATTGATATTAAAGCACTCATGAAACAATATTCAACAAAATATCTTCACAATCGTCTTGAAGGATACAATATACAATAGGACAATGAGGTTGAAATAAATTTACTGGTTTAATAACAGTTTAAAAAAATACTTTGGATTCGAATAAAAATTGGTCTTACATTTTCAAAGTTAATTCAGATAGTTATTAAACATTTTAAACATAATTTAATGAAATGAAGTAGAATATTCTTTAACATATAAGAGTTCTTAATGCTTTCTAAATAATATAGAAAACTTACAATGAATACAGATTATGCATGGAACAAACAAATATTTCTTTGAAACGACGATCTTAGAAAAAAAAAAAACCATTGCATTACAAGAATTGATCTTTGACAAAATAATAAGTTTCAAATATTATTCATACCCATATTTTTGGAAGTAACTTCAAATGGCTCAGTGAACGTATCCACCTGATTTTTTATCAGAGTCTTTGCATACTCCTCAAACATAAGTATCAGGTGCTCGGGCCCTGCATTTGTAAAAGTCGCAATTCTATTCCACATATCAGTATATCTGGGCTCCAGAATTTTGCTAGCTGCTTCCACTAGGTTCTGGAAAAATATAGAAGTTCATACTTAATTTTACTACAAAAAAAATCGGAATTTACTATTAATATGTAGCCTACAATATTTCTATATAATGCAAAGTTTTTGGTGTGATGTATAATTAATCATGTATGATCATTCTGCAATACTTTTTTTCTATTTCCTTTTATATTATTTGGTAATTATTACTGAATGATAATTATTAATAATATAAATATTATTTGATCATTACTGTTAAATGGTTATTATTAATGATATAAATATTTTTTATCATTATTTTTAACTGATAATTATTAATAGAATAAATATTATTTGATAATTATTGTTAAATGATTATTATTGATAATATAAATATTATTTGATAATTATTGTTAAATGATTATTAATAATTATGTTAATATTATTTGATATTATTGTTAAGTGATTATTATTAAGAATGTAATTATTTGATAATTATTGTTAACTGATTATTATTAATAATGTGAACATTTTTTATCATTATTGTTAATTGATTATTATTATTAATATAAATATTATAATTATTGTTAATATATTTCATCACACTTAGAGGGAAGCACTTATTAGCTTTATACTAAACATGTTAACTACTCATGCCTGTGCGTCTCGGTGCAACGGAGAGAGTCGCAATGAGTCTTGGTTGTTATTCCTGACAGAGGCTACGAAATCTCTTCAAATTGAGAGAGTGGATTAGTGCGCATGGTCAGTTGTTTGATTAGATTCTGTAAACACAAAGTGTTTTTAATATTTCTACCGAATTTTTATTTTCAATCTTATCTGTTTCACAGTAAACAATCTTATGTCAGTATCTAAAATTTCTTTAAATTTTCAATAGAAGTTATATTGTTCCTCAATATATCCGTTGCATTGCAAACGCTGTAAACATTACAAACTCTCAACTTACAAAAAGAACTACTTTTGTAATAAATAATTCTTTTTGTGCAACTAGTCATTGTACACGAATTTGATAATGCTTGGTAAGAAACCTTAAAACTAAACTTACCTGAATGAAATCTTTGTCTTGGCGGTGAGTCAAATTTAAACCTCCTTGTTCAGTTTCATACTTGAGAACATGATATAACATTCTATCCACTATGAGAATATCACTGCCATACAGGTTCTTAGTCACATTAGTCGCCAATCGCAAATCGGATGATATTTTGACAGCAAAGTAAGTGCTGAGGGGAAGTTTATCTCTCTCTATAACTGCAAGCTATAGAAAAGAAAATAATAAAAGATTTAATCAGATGTTTAAATTTTTAAAAACTGGTTTTTTGATTTTATTTTAAGAAAATGGCTCAAATTCTTACTTGATCTGCCAGTTCAAGGAAAGTTTCCGAAGTACATTTGAAAAGATCGGGTTCTTCCCAGCCTGTGTCTTGCGCACAATACCTGGTAGCCTTACCTAAGGAAGATAATCAAGATAAGATTACAAGAAAGATAAACAGTCATAAGACCTCTCTCACAAGGGTCAAATTAAATATGTAACATAATAAATTTAATCGCAAATGAATTTAAAATTTTTTTCAAAGCCTTACCAACTGAACCTTTGGGACAAGCATGAGATGATTCTTGATCGAACAAAGTTCGGTCCCACCATATACCTTTACTGAAAGACTGCGGGCATCCATCATAAACAACTGAAAAAAAGTGAAATCTTCTGTTATAGTAAAAAAGGAATACATTCAAAAAAGCTTAAAATTATTATTATGTTGCTATTAATTATGGCACTTTACAAGCCAGCTAAAAGTCATCTGTTAGCGATTTAAGTCAAAGAAGCGCCTCTTGTTTTTTCAGTCGCGCCAACTAGGGCCAATAGTATGACTTAGCTACTTCATATCCACTTGCATAACCCCTTTTTACATGAGGGCACATTCACATTACTCACAGATAAACCACAGAATAACAACCATACCCAATAAGGGACTCGAACCCGGGAGGCCCAAATCACAGGGAAGACACACTACCCCTTTGCCAGGACGCCGGCAAAATTATTATTTAAGATGCTTACAAAAAACAAGTAATTTCTTTTAAAATCGATTTTTTAGCAATTATAATGAGTAATAGAGTAAAAATAAAATTACAGAAAAAATATACATACACAAGTAATTTTATGTTACTAACGCAACGTTCTTTCAGAATTTTCACCAATATGCGACATAATTTAAACTTGGTTATGTTGAAATAATTTGTTTATTAGAGGAGAGTAAAATACTATAATCACTCGGAGACTTAAAATCGAACAGTACATGTATTCCGACCAAAATATTATAATAATAGACATTATTTTCAATTACATACTTAGTTATATATAATGAACAAGATAAGGGTCAAATAATAAAATTAAAGTCATCCTCCATCAAAGTTATTATTATTCTTCCATTCATTAGATTCATTATTAAGGATACAATTTGTACCAAGCATTATTTATTTAAACAATATTTTTTCACTAGATTGATACATTTCAACGACTGCAGTAAGTTAAATTATTTTTGTAATAAGAGAATGTGCTATATAATGGTTTGAGGCAAAGACAGAAACTATATCCACAGAAATAACATCATATAAGCATAACCGAAGTAAATGCAAGTTACAAAGAATCATATTATGTGATGAACTAAATTTTTTAATGGAGAGAAGCGGGCATTATAGTTCGAATGAATTGGTGGATTGTATGGATTTTGGCTAAGACGGCGCAAACAGAAAACTATTTACGGCGGTCTTTTATGAATATTTACAGTTCATAAAAGAAAAAGCAATCCAATAATAAATAGAGTATAGCTAATTCACTAAGCATGGGAAAAAGATTAAAGACATTATGCAGTATATCAACTTGGAATGTTTTGCACCTCAAAGATCAAAATATCTATGGTCTCATGTCATATTTATTCAATGAAATAATTCAGTAACTGACTGATCGGCGATTACCACAATGCTTTTATATGCTTTAGAAAAACTCCGGAATTGAATTTTGGAATAGAAATTTTATAATCTTATTTATAAATTTTATAATATGATCTCACTAAAAGAACAAGCGAAACTAACAAAACTGCCTATCAAAGCTGAATGCTTCCTTTCATTTCCTCCAAGCCGAATAAAACTGTGATAAAACAAAGCGTACTGGCAATTCTGCTTCGTTGCAATTTTCCAGGGATAATAATTAACCAACCCAAGATAACTCGGGATAATCAGGCAAGCAGTTAATCTTAATTTTTATCTGTTTCTTCTTACCTTCACATCCCCTTAGCGTGACTTCTGCAAAAGGATTGGAGCAGGAGTCACAGCGGCGTCCAATGACGCCAGCTCTACACTTGCACTGTCCAGTTATTAGATCACATCTGTTGCCGAAGGAACCAGTGGCGTAGCAGTCGCAATCGAAGCAAATGTCGCTGTGCGGTGGTTGGAAATGCTTGTCCTGGAATGGAAATAAATTTCA
The DNA here is from genome assembly GCA_026543055.1 of Argiope trifasciata. Taxonomy (NCBI): domain Eukaryota; kingdom Metazoa; phylum Arthropoda; class Arachnida; order Araneae; family Araneidae; genus Argiope; species Argiope trifasciata. Next base: position 4,724,191 of record JAPMOQ010055483.1, on the reverse strand, counting down.
TAAATAATACTTAAGGACAAATATTTATTGCCACAATATTTGTTGGTACTATGGGCTCAAATGAGCTTGTAGAGATTGGCGATAAAGAGTATCGAACTCGCAACTTTATGGTTCAGTGGTCATGTAACATGACCACAAGACAAAAGTGATTAGTCAATCTTGAGGATATCTAGCTTATAAAGCTTTACTGCATATTTCTCTAATACAAATGTTATAGAAATTTATTCAATTTTCAGATACCCAAATCAGTTACCATCATTTACATAGAAACGAATTTTCATTAATCATCAACTGATAAATATAATTCGTATAATGTTGCGCTATTTATTGAGAATAATCAAAGCAATACAAAATTTTAATATGATTAATTTTATTTAAAAATTTCAACTTAAAAATTTTGATTCAAACAAGTTAATCAAAAGCGTGCAAAAATCACTTTGAGAAACATATAAAACATCAATTCATTTTTAATCATATTTAAGATAATCAGTAAAATGTTTGCTCAAAATTCAGGTGAAATAATATTAATTTAACATAAGTTGTAGGAAATTGAGATTATAGTTTACTGTCTTTAACATAAATTTCATTAAGCCTTAATAATTTAAAATTTGAGTCTAGATAACATCCTCTATCTATAAACGTGATAAATAACTTTTCATTAAACAAACATTGATGTTTATATTTAATTAAAAAATGAATATCATGGGATATATTTTTCTTTAAAGATTTCAATTTTCAAATCTTGTATTAGGTTTTCAGAAGCATCAGTTAATTATTTAAGAAAATGATATTCCTTCATATCAGCATATATAAGGGCATATTTTTATTCAAAATAAATTTTAGGAATCATTTGACAAAATATTTCATTATCGTGTTTTAATTTATTTACATTTAATTACCACACGAAAATTGCTACAGCGAACTGAAGTTAATAAAAAAAGAAAAACAGCTTTTCTCTGTTATGTGTGGAAACAAGTTCCTTTTATGTTATATGTGAACAATAACATAAATATGTTCTGTTATGTTATGAAACACGTCTAGTACGTTGTTGTTGACATTAGCAACTGTAGAATGAACATTTTTCAAGCTTAATGTTACATTTATTTAGGAATTTTTATTTAAATAATCATATACAAATTTTACATTCCATAAACAAAATACGACTGCTTTTATTTGGTTGTTTCAGTTTTATCATTATAACAACAAACATACAAAGAAACTAAATTTTAAGTGTATAGTTACTTTTTATTGTACAAACATGTTATATAATATTTCTCAAAATACTTATATTTCATTACTGAAATACAACATTTTTTTTCTGAAAATCCTTAGGAAATTAAAGGATTTATCGATTTTATTAAAGATTACAATAAAAAAACGCGAATGAAAAAAATTAAAATTAATAATTTAAATATATTTATCAAAAATCATCTTTATGCAATTGTTTCTTCTACAAACTGACGTTAGACGTAAATACTTTTTTAAGTATGCCAAATTACCTCACAAGTACATTCTCCGTTGGTCTTGTTGCAGTTTGCATCGTACCCTTTCGCAGTGTCGCAGTGACAAGGACCACAGATGGGGTATCCCCACCAGTTGGAGGGGCAGGGATGGTCAAGAGGTACTTCACAATACTCCCCAGTGTGCAAAGTATCACATTCACACGTATAACCATATTTGTGATGATCATGCAGAGAGAACTTGGAGGATGGTTTACACTTCGACCCCTCTGCACATGGATTAACCTCGCAAACTGGCAAGCACTTATCTCCAACAAAACCTAAAAGAATCAAGAAAAATTTATTATTTAATCAATTAATGTACCTGTCATTAACAAAAAGTAATGTTTAAGAGTTTGTGCTACTAATTAGAAAATAATTCCAAACAAAATTGACTAATTAGAAAAAAAAACTATCGCAAATTTCCTATTATTATGTGAGAACAATATTTATAAATCATGTGGTATCATGTTCTCACATACTTTATATTTCTCAATTATCACCAGAATCGATGAAATCGATGGTTAGAAAATCGATGGTTTTTGATCATCTCAAAATCAATACTTCTAATGTTTTTTTTTAATACCAGAATTTTTTCCGCGTAAAAACTAGTTTAATCCGATTTAAAACAAGCACGTGTTTATCAGATAACGCATGTGCCGATAATTAGAAAACGATGGGTTATTTCATTTCAAAATCGATTGAACTCCAAAAAATTTATCTCAAAACCAGGATTATTATTATTGCAAAAATCCTATTTACACTGCTTTGGAATGATCACGTGTCTATGTATTGGGTCATCGTCCACTTTTAGAAATGCCCAAATCGTTTGGACTCAATTTTTTTTTAATTGAAAAGTTTCTTAATGTTAGATACATTTGCACATATAACTTTCAATACCTCCCATCGCTATTTCATATTGATTCTCATTTTCTTTTCTGTGCTTCTTCCGGTGATAGCTGTACAGCATCAAAACATATATGTTTCAAAGTTAAACACCTTTCTTCAATATTAATACATTTTAACAAATTATTTGAATTTCACTAAATATTCCTTATTATTATTTTATTTATTTATTTTGGACAAAAAAGATTTCCCGATAAGATTGAACAGCAACTTTGTAACACAAAATCATTATTACATCTTCATCAGTTTATGAAGATGATAGGAATTTAAATACAGATTTGCTGATACTCATAAATGATTTTAAAGAAATCTCTCATTCTCATTATAATCATTAAAATCTCATTCAATTAGAAAATTTTCCCATGGTGAATTCAAAGAATTTATAGGTTAATTGAATTTCGCACACTTACCAACTTCACATTCGCACTTGTAATGTCCCCACAAATCCACGCAGGTACTATTCTGAGGACAAGGATTTCCATGACAGGGATTTTGCACTCGACACCCTTCTTTCACGTTGCTCTCCAGAGAAGGTCTCAACCAAGCGTCTCGGTTCATATCAATTCGCACATCCTAATAATATGTATAAATTAAGATTAATCAGTGAAATTTGTTGAAATTTCAAAAAAAGAAAAAAAAATTCCATCCCCAAATTTGGGACTTTTTCGCTAACTGTACGTTCTTATCCATGTTAAATATTTTGCAAAACTGACCAAAAAAATTAGTTTGGCGGCAATATCATGAACATGTCTATTCCATAATTGTTTTTTAAGTTATTCACCCTGGATTAAAATTTTCAGATTCTTGAAAATAGATACTTTTGAACTATGATCATAATAATGAATTTAAAGACAAACTAATCATGTTGAAGATGAATATTTAAAATTAAGTGTTACGTGGGCGTTAAATAGAAGATGGAAAATAGTTTCAGAGAAATTACAAAAAGGATTAATTATGATAGCCTCGTAAATAAATTTGAACAAATCTTTTGAGAAGAATCAAGAAAAGGAAAACAAAAAGATTTATTTATATAGCTTATATTTTATTGAATAGGCGGTGTGCAGACAATTTCTATGTCCCCAGATATTTTTTTTTCTTCTTTTTCCTTTGGAATTGAATTTTTTTTTAAAGCGTTTATTTGAAAAAATCGTTTTCTATAATTGTAATGTATGATTACCTGTATACAACCATTAAAGAATACTAAATTTTCAGGTCCTTCAGAAGGTTGAACACCGCCCACGGATACTTTTCCGACGTACAGACCTCTGATATGACCTTCCAGACGTTCCACAGACTGAAATAATAAATATTTTAGTACCGAAACTCATCAAAATCTACAGACATAGACATGAACAATACAGTTAGAAACACATAGACGATGTAATTGTATACACTGAATTAAATTTGTATTTCCTAACTATGTTCTTTATAATACATTAATGAAATAATGAATATTTTATTATTAAGACTCATAAAATATCCGTGCAGTTTATGAAGAAAAAAAGACAATAAAATTACAAACTCAGAATTAAAGTTTGCATATTTTTCCTCATGTATTGATATAACAAATTAAAAATTTATCACCATTGATTATCTTCCAATACAAGACAAACTTTTTATTTTATTATTATTTCTTAAAATCAGCAAATGATCATATCTTTACACGAAAGAGGAAAGCAGGGATTCAAAATCAAAAGTAACAGCATGCCTTTAATAATCTTTCCATTAGTTTCTATATTATTAAGATATTAAAAATATACTCATTTTTAAATCTCATATTTAGATTTTTTTAATTCTATATATATATATATATATATATTGATATGGGGGGGAAATTGATAATGGAGGAAAAAAAAAC
>JAPMOQ010055483.1:4663026-4719528 GCA_026543055.1 Argiope trifasciata | reverse complement strand
AAAAAAAAACAAGTTCAATGATTAAAAAAAGGATAAAAATAAAAAAATTTAGTTGCAGTTCTTTTTTCTCTAGTTTTCTTCTCTCATACTTTTTTGTCTCCAAAAATACTACCATTTTTTAAAGTTTCTTAAATGTTTTGATCCGATTAACATAAAAATAGCATAACAGGGCAAATATAATAAAAGTTTGAACAAGAAAACTGTACACACGTACTTCGTATTGCCCATAATCCAGATTGAGCCAAACACCAGCAGTCATCCATTTAGCTTCGACATTATGCCACATGCCGTCATTTACTGCAATGTCTTTTAACAGGAAAAATTGATCATTGAAGGAATACTTAATGAACCCATCAGCAATCTGTAATAAAGAAAAGAATGTCTAATGATTAAATTTCAAGTAATAATTAAAAAAGCTATTTTAAAAACAGCCAAAATAAATAAACTAAATGGAATAATAAAACAATGGGTAGTGGTTTCTTCCAATATTTCTCGTCTCTTCCCACTGACGGCCACATTTCGCCTCTTCACTCCCACCGAAAAAAAATTTTAGACATTGGGCATGGTCATAAACGCCAAAAAGTACTCTCATCTTTAATTTCAGAACCCGACACATGTGAATAGGGTACTTCGTAGAATAATATAATGTAACGTTCCCCTTTCCTATTCCTGATAACTGGCATTACCAGTCATCTGTGTCACCACCCTGAATTGTTAAATGCCTCCAAACTGCCAGCTGAGGAATCTTCTTTCACCTGAGTGGAAATCTGGTCATTAATGATGCCTAGCTGAAGGACCACATGTAGGTTTTCCTTGTTTAAGAGAAATTTATTGCACCTTCAAGGGCAAGGAGAGTCAAACCATCTGGATGCTAATTTTTTTCCATTTTGAATGGACTATAATTAACACGTGTTCCAGAACGGTTAGTTACGAAGACGCATTATTAACGGGTATTACTACGATCGACTGGTGACCACTGAGGATGGAGGCGTTTTGCTGAACAACTATTGGGCGATAAACAGCTCAAGTGCACCAATGTTAAATGAAAGGTGGAGATTGGACAGCAATAAAATGAGGATTTTTCTTAAAGAGGTGATGAAATGTTTTAGGCCCAGACTGCTGAATAACGCTCGACTAGTTTCGAGATATACCCTGGAGTAGCCGGGTTAACTAACAACCTTTTAGTTTTTTATGATGTTATTTCTCTGAATTGATGGAGAACTCTTTTATAGACAAACCTTCAACTTTCATCTGTAGTGTAAATAACATCAAATTCCAAATACTAAATAAATATACGGCTGTAAATAAACGAATTATCTGAAATTCTACTCTCTTATTTGATGTGTTCGAATCAAAACATGACAATACAATATTAAAAAAACTGATTTTTATTCTTGAATTGTATGGCTGTCACGAACAATGATTATGAACTATTGATCTTCATCATGAATCTAGCATCCGACCTTCGGCGATTTATTGCCAGCATACGGCATCAGAAAATCGATAATGTACATAATCTTTTTTTCTTCTTCTGACCAATTGAAGCCAAAATGCAGCAGTTACAATTGTAATCACAAGATTATACACCGAAATCCCTTAATTTATTCTTTAGAGTTTTTAGTATTGGGCTTCAGGGTATTGGATATTAGAAACGTCCGATTTAGCTCAAAGTGTGATAAGAATTTGCATTTTAGATGATAGATATGGGTGTAAAATTTTAATTATATAGCTCTTTACGTCTTATTGCTAACGTATTCTTTTATATTAGGTCAGTCGAACAGACCTATTTCCTTTGAAAAATTTGTTGGATATCTAGAAATTTGATGCTAAGCCATATTACTGAATCTCCATCCCACCCAAAGGCACTCGGAAATAAATATCAAATGACCAGACCACAGCTACAGCAACACTGAGGGAACTGTGGTTGAGTCCTAAGGGTCATCAACGGCCACGGTACAACCCTCCCAGCAGGGAGTATGTCTCGTCATCGATGGGAGGAGTCAGATACTTTCCCTTTAATGAATCCACCGGGTTGGTGAGATCCAACTACCATGCTGTTAGCATCTCATCCTCAATTACGAAGTGCCCCCCAGATGCTAAATTTGATATAAACTCTACCAAACATTATCCACCTAATTCAGATTGTTTTTGAGTAATTGCGCTTACTAACAGACAAGAAAATGACAGAAAACATAAATCCAAAAATGCATTTATCAAATTAAGGAAGGTTCGTCAAATTTCGAATCCGACTGAATTTTGTTTGATTACAAGGCTTTCTCTTTGTGTACTTCGTATATGAGGAAATAAGAAAGAGTAAAAATTGTCACTTGCAAGTACGCAATCTGAATATGGGTAAGAATTTTGGGTATAAGAATTTTGGTGCAACCTAATTAAATATATTCCTTCTATTTGCTACCATTTCGATTGTAAATAATTTATATGATATGCATTATATTAGATTTTTCTTTCCTTCATTGATTTTATAATACTGTTTTAAAATAAATTCGTTAATAATTATTTCATTGTTTCTACTTCGCTACATTACAATGCAAAAAATCTAATAATATTACGTGCAATAAATTTTCATTGTAAAGTCTTTTTAAACTAATCAATTTGGGCACGAACTCTTTACAAACAAAATTGTTGCATGTGTTTTTATTTTATTTTATTTTTCGCAACAAAAATATTTTTTTCTCATCTGAACACGATGACTAGCTAGAAGTGTTTTAGCCTCGGGCATATAAGTAGGTATTGGTCTTTTTGTTAGTATATATAACAATTGAAAACTGATGATATTGATATTTTTGTGCCCTGTAAGAAGCAATAGCGCCTTGGGTATTCACTTCTCTATCCATTTTTCTATTCTTCAACCTATTCTTTATTTGGCTCTTTTTATGTCTGAACAGGATATATTACAGCTTGTATCAATATAACTGGTATAAATAGTAATTTTAATTATTAGTATGATTTAAATTAATTGATAAATATAACTATTATTATATAGATATTGATTGAAAGAATATGTAATTAAATAATTTCATTGGTAATTACAATAGATATATTAAACTAATGTTTATAGCTAACACAATGATTAAAATTGTATATTACGATGTATGTACGACGCCCAAAACTATTGAATTTATTGCTTCTTGGAGAATATAAAATGGAATATTTTGCAGAATATATCGTACAACACAGATTTACCAAATTTAGCAAGTATTTATTTTTTCAATAGTAGTTTCCCAGCAAGGAATAAATTTTAAAAATTTATCAAACTTTTAACTTTTTTCCTAAGCACCTTCGAATCATATCATAAAAAATATTTCTTTTCATCCTACTTTTCTAATTCAAAAAATGAAATTTTTATCAATAATTATTTATTTTGATCACAGTTTTTTTTCTATATTCATAATGCATATTATATATAATCATTACTTCCCAGCTAAGATTAAATTTTAAATACTATACGTCCGGTAATTAGGAAGCAAGCCAAATAAATCTATTGGTCGAGGGATTAAAAAGGTTTTAAAATTATAAAGTTTGATTAATGACTTAGTCAGAGAAAATGTCTTTCTTGGCTCAACACTATACCTTCTCCTCAAATCATAATTAGTGACTTAAGTGAAAGTAGTGATGCTAGTTTTCACTTTAAAATAATGATAAAACTCATTAATGTGTTTCGTACATGATACTTTCAAAAACTGGGTTTAAAATACGCCATTATTGTCAGTCTAGTAAAATCACTCATCCACTGAAACAGTACAAAAAATAAATAAACAAATAAACCGTCGTTCAGTACCTGCTACCGGGGGCTTTTTCTGCGCATGCGCGATCTTTCGGATAACAATACTGGCTTAATACAAGCCCTACTGGAGACTGACATTTCAGTCTTCAGCAAGGTAGAGAGGCATTTAAAGCCTTTATACGTCACTGAGTTAGATAAATAAAAATAAATGTTTTATTACTTCAAGCGAAACATGACTCGACTGTCCCAATTGGACCTTCATCAGTAGACCATTCTTTTGGCGAGTTCTGAAGGACAAAGAGATGGGCCATTCCGTCTGGATAGGTCTCAAATGAGGAGTAAAAATAAGGAAACCGTCGCCAAGGAAATGCCTCACAGGTTCGATATCTGAGGAAAAAGAAGAATGTGGATTTAATTAGACATGGAATTTTTGAAAGAAATCAGTCAGCAGATGTTAATGAATATAAAAATCTTACCTCGATCGAGTTGTTTCCATAAATCTACGTTGGAATGAAAAATAAACAAAGAAAAATCGTTCATCAATATATCAAAAATTATTAATATTATTTTGAAAATATTTATTATTTATATATTATAATTATTTTTATACAGAAAAAATGAAAAGCTATGAATGCACGGCAAATATAAACAATTTTTTTAAAAATCTGTACAAAATGCATAATGAGTGGAGTTGTTATAAATTAAATTTTGTGTAAATGAGTAGTTTTGATTCGATGCTATTTGATTGAAAGAGTAGGATAATTTTTTTTTTATTTATTGAATATTTCAACTCTTTCATGGACTATTTATTCCTCTTTTGAATTTCTCCCTTTTTTTATTTATAAACAATAGCATTGAAGTTACTGTATTTTATTTTACTTAATTTTACGTTACCATTAAATTTTAAGGGGTGGAAATTAACTTTTCTCCATTAAGAAACCATTTACAGTCACAAAAATAATAAAATTATTGGTGATTATTTGTCATGAAAAGATGAGAAGTGCGTTGCAATGCACAAGGGTACATCACATCTTACACATATAGGGGGTACGTTTTTGTATTTCCATAAGTTTATTTTGTAAAATCATGTAGGTGGAAGTAATCTTCCCAATGCCCACGAAAGTGTTAAAGCGTTGTTTATTTGTTTTAGCTATTCAGACTTTTTGGTTACCATTAATAAATAAATTTTAAAAAAACTGCAAAAAACTTGTAAAATTTTATTTTTGCCAATTTATATAGACTTAAAGAATGACAGAAGCCATACATTTAGGAATTGATTCAATTTTTCACTTCTTTAATAAATATTGAGTTTTGTATTTCAAATAGTAATAAAACATTTTTATTATTCATATCTAATCGCAACTGAAAGTTCGAATGTTCGGAGTCACAATATAATATTAACGAATCAAGTTCATTAAATATTTTATGAACAGAGTTCCACCAGCAATAGAATAAAATAACAATGTTAAATCATATCCATATGCAGAGTTATGGTACATATAGAGTAGTACATTTTAAATAGTTATCTACTTTATTATATAATTAAATTAAATGAAATATTAAATTATTTGACAAATACTTAAATTCTTAATCAATCTCAATAGAAATATTCGTTAAAAAATTTCTTTTTTCAAAAAAATTTATAAAACATTACGTCACCATTATGCAAATTTCTAAAAGTATTATATTGATGCAAAATGCATAATAATGCACTTTTATGTTAGCTATCTTTACAGTCAAATTGTAGAATATGATATTCTCGCTTTAAAAAATAATACTTATTGTTTCAGGTGTTACATAAAAATTTCCTTTTTTAAAATTATAATATTAATTTTATTATAAATTTCATATATGAGTGATTTTTAACCATGCAATAATTTACAAGAATGTATAAATTTAATATGTTCTATCATAAGAACAGATAAAATATAAATGTATTATGTTTTATCATAATAAGAAGCGATCATTCAGATGACATTGGAAATAATAAATAATGATTCTTAAATAAAACAATCCATAAATATGTGGATAATATGAAATTCAAAAGTTTATGAAGCGTAAAATTAAATTCCTAATACTAGAGTATTCATGTGAATTCACAAATAAAAAAATGAGCATGTTTCACTTACTGGTGCTGCAGTCCTTGTCTCCGAATCCGGGAGGACAGTGACAGTGGTAAGATCCCCATCCTTCTTCACAAGTGCCGCCATTCTGACAAGGTTGAGAGTGGCAGAAACCTTTCTTTTGAGGACAACCCACCAAAGTACCATTATCAGCCACGAACCTGAAATTCGCAGATTACAATGTTGTTTTAATAATAATGTTATTAAATAATTTAAAATATTATTAAAATGATAAAAATTTAAAATGTTATACTTCACCAAATCATTCATCTATCTTATTACCTTAATCATTAAATTGTTAACTCTAACTTGCCTTACAACGGAAAAATCTGAATGACTGGATCGCCACAACTTCTGGGCACTGTGGTTGAGTTCTAAGGAGCAATATCCGGTCACGGTACAACCCTCTACTAGGAAAGTATGTCCCATCATTGATGGGAGGAGCTAAGTCCCAACCTTTTTGTGTACCCGCCAGAGTGGCAAGAATCAACAACCATTCCGAAAGTTATTCATCCTGAATTACGATGCGTTCCTCCGTTAGACTGGTCCATGTTATTAATACCATTTAGAAACAAAAAGCTTTTAATTAATATTCTTTTTAAGGTAAAGAGAAAAAAAAAATACCATACACCCATCCTAAATGTTGTAAAGTATTCTACTAATAACATCATTGAATGCGTACAATGTGAAACGTAATATAACTCTGTACATGTTTTGCGAATAAATAAAATTCGCTGCATTAAAGGGTACATCAGATGATTAATATCTAATTTAATAATGAAATATTAATAATTTGGAATTAGTCATTAGATGTTGTTTAATTTCATAATCCTTTAAGATTTAAAAAACGAAACGCATACTTAATTGTTTAAAAGTTTTGCAGTCTTTTTTATATGTATGCTTACAACACGCCTAAATATACGTAAGACCTTTTTTTTATAGGCACTGTTTTCATTTACTGTTAATTGCCAAAATAATTTTTTTTTAATTTGAAATACTTGCAAGATTAAATTAAAAATTTGCATAAAAGTTATAAGTTTGTCATGAATTTCTATAAAATAAATCTAGAATATTTTAGCAAGTTTGATAAAAAAAATATTACATAAAAATGGGAAAATAGTTAAAGATATTATAGCCTATTTATGTACCTATGTGCATATATAATTACACGGTATACAAGTAATGAAAAAAATTTTATCATACAAAAACACAAATTCATATTTTAACATCCCTCAAACACATTTTTTGAAAGCAATACTAGATTTTAAAGTAAGGAATTAATATAAACTGCCCATGAATAACTCTAAACATTCCATTATTTTATTATGACAATCAAATAAGGATGCATACGTGTTTAGGTCTACCATCTGATGATCGATATATAAATCCATAATGCAGCCCACGAAATCTTTATTTTTAATCTGGAAATCCGATGGCAAGGCCGGTAATCCACCGATTTGCAAAGGTCCAGTCAAATCGAGAAAACGATAACACGTTTGCATTAAATCGGCACACCTGGAATACAAATAAAGAAAAATTATTAGTCCATATTTGAAGCTCATTTCATTGTACTATTTGATGTATCATATTTCAGTCTCTGAAATTTCAGATTTTTTCTAAATGGCATGAAGTCTATTATTTTTTTTTTTCCTAAAAGGTGCCGCAAATTGAGACTAATATCTACCTAGGTTCCAGCTCGTGAGTCACAGAGTTGGCACATTTGTAGTTGAGATCATTTCCATATTTGACGGCTACACCTACGTCACATCCGTCAATACTCAGAGTCGCAGTCTAGAAAAGGAGAATGAAAAATAAGGGAAAAGATATCATATTTATGTACAAATACATGGAAACAAGAAGTTATTTTGTAATTCATTAAAAAACTTATTTATTATAATAAGTATGCATTGATAATGTAAAAGTAATGATAATTTTAGAAGATGGATTTAACTTGAAATACATTATATAATTTATTGAATTCAGTTTATTAAAGTTACTGGAAAAAGCTCTGACAAACATTAAACATTAGGGATTTATATAAGTTAGTTTTATTCCAACCTGCCAAAGCATTTGGGTAATTTCAATTTATCGGCTCTTATTTTTAGTTTTCTTAAGCACACATTGTGCATATTAAATATTACAACTTAAGCCCTGAATTCGAATTATAATAGTTTATAATAATTTATAAAAACTTACTCTGTTGAGGTACGAAAGCTCAGCCTCGTGCCATTGACCATCACTTAATCCTCCTGGAATCTGTGCTGAAACCTCGGAGACATTCGCTCCCAGTGAAAAGGATACCACAAGCTGACTATCGATGATCTCCATGGCGATGAAGTCGTGCTTGTCGTTATATCGGCCATTGTACAAAATTAAGGCGTTCTTTTCACGAGTGACAAACCTGAAATGGAAATTCACAGCTCATTTCATATCGGAAACCTGTATTTTTATGAATAACTTTCTAGTTGGTAGATAATAAAATGTGACGTGAGACATGGATTAGTATGAAGTAAAATAGCAAACAGCAATTTATGAATGCAAGTATCCTGATTAATAACAAATCGGCAATGAAAAATGGGTGATTCATATTTTGGCATCAGAAGAAGTGCTGAAATAGATAATATCCGAGATCAATTAAAAAGTTTTCATAATTTTTTGTTTTTCAAAAATTTAATCTGCAAAGGAAACTAGAAGATAGAAGCATCACAAGTAAATTTTTCATTGATATTCAAAATGAATAGATGACCACTTCATAAATCTGTATATATTATATAACTGTATTCAAGGCAAATTTACCCAATTTTTTAAGAAATATTTGGAAATCAGGAATGCTTTTAGAATCATAATTCATTTGCTAACAGAGGAACATTGACCTTTATGTGCGAGATTTAATTGTTCTATGTCTTTATCATATATTCTTATTTATCAGAAATTCTGTTAGTATTAACTTCTTAGATGAACATAAGTCACCTATAGTAGAGTTCACAATGCAGTGCTTGTTCAATTCTTCAATGCATTGTGTTGTGAATATTTATTTAAATGTTGGCAATAACAGCTGTGATAGGAGATGTCAAATCGATCAAGGAACATAGAGGTGCGAGAAAATAATCTATCATAAACCTCCACATGGAAAAATCACATTTTGTGCGATACCATTATCCTATTGACAAAGATGTAAATTATTTAACACAATTATTTAGTTTATCAGCCACTCTATTGATGCGATCTTATGTTATTGAAGGAATATCACATCCGATCACAACTACTATTGTTAACAGTTCGCATCAAAGCATCAGCTCGTATAACATATACTACTGTTAACAATTCATATCACATCATCAGCTCACATAGCAGCTACTAATGTTAACAATTCATATCACAGCTACTACTTTTAACTGTAGCATTTCTGATAATAAGCATCGAAAAACGATTAGACAGGAATTGAAATTTACGTGAGAAATTTAATGCATGCCATGTAACAAATGGGGTATAAATTAAAAATCTGTATATCTTTACATTTATAATTTGGTTACGGTACCTCTTGTATTTTTATTCAAGCATCAACTTTTAACCTTATAAACAATATATAACTCTTATAGGACCAGGGTAGTCTGGTTGGTAGAGCGTTAGATTCACATCTCTTGGGTTACGCGTTCGAAGCCCGCCGGCCGAAGAATGAGTGAGTAGTGACTGGCGCAAGTATAAATCTGTCGGGATCACAAAGTTTTCCATGTCTAGAGTAATACCATTGGAAGTACTGGTTCAGAGGTTATCGTTCTCTTATCCAGGTCTGAATTACGATCTGTGGATGTGAATAGAAAGCAATGTGTGAATGAAGTCCTCCCCATAAAATGGGTTGTGACGTGTGAGTAGCTAATTCGTACTCATGGCCCAAGATGGTGTTTTTGAAAAAGCAAGAGGCTTAGATATTTTGGCTTAAAATCGTTCACTCTTTAGTCAATTTGATTGTCAATGACAACTGCCATTAGCAACACCAACGTATAAACTTTTGCATAGTACAATTTTGAAACAAAATCTTCAATCATCATGTGAATTGTATGAAGCTTATTACAATTCAGATTAAGTTTAAAAGAACCAGTTTTCAGCTGAAAGAGTAATGAGGAATGAAAAAGGCCCATCTTACCTGAGCTTGATGTGCAATCGGTGTCTTTGTCGAAGCGAGGGAAAGGTGAGGAAAGAGCCCCTGGTGAAAGAGCGAGCCCTCAATTCGCATAGTCGGCTGCTCCAGGAGGCATGGGAACAATTCTCGCATCCGAAGCCACCATCACCCAATTCCATGCACTTGGAGTCACCCCGGCACAAAGTGGAGTGCGACCCGCAGCGGTCCTCCCATAAATTTACCTCGCAGTTTTGACCTGAAAATATAAAAAGAAAGGAAATTAAAATGAGAAACCTTTACTATAACTCTTAAATTCTTACTAATTATTTTAGAAATTAGATGATTCTGAGTAAATTTTCAACGACTCAAGAGCTGATATACTACAGATAGTAGATAGGCATTTCCGATTCTCCAACATACACTCATGTCAAAAATTAAGGACACAAAAATGTTTTTCAAAGCAATTCTAAATGGCTAGAAGTAAAATTTAAACAAATTATATTTTTATATATTGTTAAGGACCCACAACACAATATTAACCTTTGTTGTAGGGAAAAAAAAACATTGTTAAGCATTAGTTTTCGAGGAATTACTGAAATGAGACCATTTAGGCATCTGGGAGTTTTGCCGGCAATTTTGTGAATATTTTACATAAACAAAAAAATTTAACCCGTTTTCAGTCTCATATCGTTTTGACGATTCCTTGAGATGGAGAGCCGTGGCAGGCTTGAACCTGGGAAGTCTCAAGCGGGGTAGCTCGATGGTTACAAGTGGCCCCGAAAGTGATATCCAGGCTGTGGAATCAATTCCAAACAAGTTTACCATACAGAGTGTCACTCGTAAAATCTTAATTCCCAATCTTAATCTGTTTCTTAATTCCCAGTTAAAATCTTTTCCACGTTGTTATGTGTCTATGTTCTTTCTTTCATTGTAGAATACTTCTGTGCCAAATTTCGTGGCAATGTAGTGAATAGTTTTTCACTTTTTTTTAAAGATTTTATGTTTGTGACCTTAATTTTGACATGAGTGTAATTGAAAAATTTCTTACACTTCAACTACAAAAACCAAAAAATTAACGATGTACATGAAAATTCCCAATACCTTGAATGGCAAATGATTATTATTTATTTAAGTTTGGTTTAGTTATATAAACATTCCTTTTAAAGCAGCACTAGAGTTATTTTGGAACGGGAATCCTAATTCTGAGCCCCGTTCAAGTGACGAGGACGAAACCTGAGCCATCTCCCTAATTCTTTGAAACTTCCACACCACACCAATGAATAATTATTTAAGATGAGGTTATTTTCTTTAAAAGATAAACAAAAAAATCTTATATCAAAAATTTATGTTATATTTAAAGAAGCCTTTGTAGTATTTATATTTTGTAAGTTTCTACTTTTTTTAACTATTAACTCCTTATTCATCTATTTAAGAATCATATAACAGTATAGAAAATTTTTTCAGCAAGTTTATTTCCGATGGAGCTATTCATACGGAACTAAAATTCAATTTAAATTTTAATAAAACTACCAAACAATTGAGATAAAAGGAGCCTCATCATCAAGAACACAGTACTGGGTGAATTTCAGAACTTTAACAAATCAGAAAAAAAGTAAAACATCGATTAATAAATTTCATGTTTATAAATGTGAAACATGCTTAAGCTAAATAAAAGCCAGGAAGAGTAATTAATTTTGTGTAAGAAAAAGTTATGAATTAAAATTTCACATGAAAACTTTTCAGACAATGAGGATTTAAAAAACACAAAAATATTTTGCGTGTTCGTATCTGTGTGTGAGTATTTAATCCAGAAATTTAAGTCTTATATTCTACGATTTTCTTCCTTTTGTTATAGGAATAATAATGATACAGTATAAACATATATATTTTAATAACCTTGAAAATAACAATTGCTAATTTAAATTATGTTATATTTTAGTTTAGCTACGTAGTTAAGTGACATTTTAACTATAAGAATTATATAGGTGATTCTTATATGGAATATAAAACAGGGATAGTTTCTGAAAAAGGGAAAAGTAACTGTCTTTGACTCTCTAAGGAAGTAATTATTCTGGGTTTCTGGAAACACCCACGTGAATCATTTCGCCAACTGAATTTCTTAAAACTTTATCACTAACGCCCACTCAGAAAAGTTTGTCTCCAGAATATGCATCATTAAATGTCAAGCGATTGTCACATACACGAGATGCAATAAGAATACGATATTTAAAAATAGAACAATCTACATTAAAAAGAACACCGAAAAGAAAAAGGTTTTTGAAATCAGATACAATTCATTTAATATAGACAGTCTGAGTGGTCTTCCAAAACTTTCTCGTCCCTTCTCTAATAAATGTGTTACATCAGAGAACGCTTCAGATGGCACTGAAGGCTACAAATTATTAATCTCTGTCGTGAATTTAATAATTTTATTGAATCTATCGTGTCATCCATGACGAGATGTTTGGCGATTAATCTTGGCATGCGGTTAATAAATCGAATTTAGGACTTCTTGAGTTTTAACCAGCCAACTGAAGCCAAAATTTGATTTTTTAAAAACTACACTGGTTGTTACAATTAAACTTATTTAACATTCGTTTGATTATCGCGCATATATGTTTTCGGAAGTACAGACCTACTGACATCAACCGCCTCACTGTAATTGGTTCATAATTCGATGGGTGACTGCTCAATAGATGTTAAATCTGTGTATCGAAACTTACTTACTTAATAGAAATTTGATAGAAATTTACAAATCAGCTGTAGTGATCACATACCAAATTACAGCTTACATTTTCCAAAAATTTCTTTTACAAACTCAAGGAAGTCTGAAACATGGAAAGTCGTCACAATTTCAAATTCGAATTTGATCTCGAAATCTCGCGTTTGAATTTGACAGTTATTAAACTTCTTCTATACTAAGTACGCGAGAAATTGTAAAATGTCATGGTATTTCCAGAAAAAGAAACCGGGAATGACATTTACTAAGACTATATAAATTTCTATAAAAGTCTGAAATAATTGGCAGTTAGTGAGGTGAAGTAAAAAGTAAAAGTATTTCTTAAATGTATTCGTTTAAATTTCTTTGTCACACTGAGATAGATTTTTCCGTGTTCTTTTCAATCCTGTTTGAAAAGAAAATAGAATTTCGTATTTTTAAAGTAATATTTAACTAAGAATTGAATTCTTTGAAAATGAAATAATTACTTTAAAATATTAGAAAATGTAATTTAGTTGAAATGTAATATTTACTTTAAGATATTACCTTTCCAATAGAATGAAAATAAGCAGGCATTGTAGACAAACATAATAGAATAATATTCAATTATTTGCGCCAGAATCGTAAAAAAGGAATAAAATAAGCATTTATGGAGGCATGAAATCTAAAATTTGGAAACAGCTTTAATTTCATTCAATTGAAACAATTAAATTAATTTTATTACAAAAATATATGCAGCTTATATTTGTACACAGCCTTTTTTGCAGATTTATAGCTTGTTCAAAACGATATGTCACTAAAATTCTATCAATAGCTCTCATGAACAATTTTAAATATAAACGGAGTTTCCTTAAAAAATATCAATTATAATCATATACGCTGAAAAACTAAAAATTACTTATCAAAAGCGTATATTATTTTATACTTGCATAATGAAATGTATTTGTATAAATTTAATATGATAAATAAAATATTTGTATTTTGTGTAAAATATTGTATGTAAATTTGTATAAATTTAAATGTAAAAATTTTTTTAAGGGCCACGGTGGCTCGGTGGTAAAGTCTCGGCTTCGGAAACGGAGGGTTTCAGGTTCGAGATTTGATTCCACCGAAGAACCGTCATGTGAGGGGGTCTGTTGCACGTTTCATCTGTCAGGCCAAATGTCCTCCCGCTGGTGTGGCGTGGTGTGTAGAGGGGGGTGCCAGTTCAGGTGTCGTCCTCGTCATCTGACCATGGTTCAAAAATTACGTGGTCCGTCCCAAAATAGCCCTCGTGTTGCTTTAAACGGGACGTTAATATAACTAAACTAAACTAAACAAATACAACTTTATCATTCTGCCTATTCTTTATTTCGTACTTTTTTTAATGTAATATAATTATTATTTGCTAGTATGAAGCTAGAATAATCATTATATGATTTTATAGTTAACTGTTATTAACGCAGTAAATCTTTCTATAATCAAATTCGAATATATAATAAGAATCTTAATGCATAAACTTTCATACATAATCTTGTCAATTTATTTAATTAATTACATGTAAAACTCATAATTTTATTTAGTTGATAGAATCAGATTTGTATGTCATTTGTAAAATAAAAATGTTTGTGTTAACTGCAATAAAAAAGTCTACAAAAATGTTTTTTCAAATATAGACATTATATGTTAAAAATGCTTTCGATAAAGATTTTGAAAAATAATTTATCTAAATTTAAATAATATATCCCATTCCCTTAAAAATTCGATTGATCTGTATGTCAAACTGACATTTCTGTATACCAGCGGGTGACCGAGCTCCGCTCGGAGAAAACAGGTATCGAAGCTAACTCGAAGATTTAAATTTTCAATTGTGATTTATCAAAACAATACATGCCATAAGAAAATTTGTGAAACCATTGGTGAAAAGATAACTGGTTAAAGTGCACCATTGTAAACTATTCTAAACAAAGTTAGAGTTTGGAAAGGGTACTATTCTATACAAAGGTAAAGTAAAGGTAAGGATTGAAGTGTGTTGAAGTTCAATATTTTTGACAAATTTATTTAGAAAAACCAAACATATATACATACATAAGAAACATATTATAAACCTATAACAGCATAAACATAAAACTTTATTAGTTCGCCATATTGACTATAGATGGCAGCACGTTACCACTTGAAAATTTAAGTAGCCATTATGGCGAACTAATAAAATTTGAAAATATCCTATCTGTAACTCCGAACTGCTCGACCGTAGCGCTTCAAAACCGGCGCCAATCGATTCCTCGTGGCCAAAAACCCCAGACCCCCAAGTTTACCGGAGTTTATTAATTCTGAGGCGATTTTCGACGTGGCAACCATTCCTCGTATTATAGTATTAGATTATATATATGATTTGTTAATCTAATATTAAAATAAATGCTTACATGAAATCCTTTAAAGTTTCGGTGCTTATTTTCTGAATATTTATTTTATTATTTTTTCCAACTGTCATAGATGAACTCCTCCCGTTTTTGCTATTTTTAAATATGAAAAACTTCCATCAAATATTTGGAAATTTTACTGCACCATTTCAATTTTGTTTGTTTACATTTGCCATCAAAGTGCACTAGTGACATGCTAATATTTCTAAACTCAAAAGAATTCAGTACCATTTTCCCTTTTGCAAAAAAAAAAAAAAAAATCATTTCACTGGTTATATTTAAATGTGAATTCCATGCTTCTAACCCATAACAACGGATGGAAAAAAATAAAAAATATTCTTGACAAATCTGCTCTAACGAACAACAAACTGCAAACACACACGCGCGCCAAGAAAAAAAATTGATGAAAATAAAAATAAAAACCTTTCGTCCAAAAACTTGACGCGGATTATTAATCGCCTAAAAACACGACGAAAAAGTTTTTATTTATCTGTTTACTTTTTCCTACTTCTTCGCTGTCTACTACTTCTCAAATCCTAACAAGCAGATTCCGGACGTGTTTCTTTCTTCACAAAA
This sequence comes from Argiope trifasciata, assembly GCA_026543055.1. Lineage (NCBI taxonomy): Eukaryota > Metazoa > Arthropoda > Arachnida > Araneae > Araneidae > Argiope > Argiope trifasciata. Next base: position 4,703,843 of record JAPMOQ010055483.1, on the reverse strand, counting down.
ACCACTCGGAAAAAATTTTCTTTTTAACACGCGCATCCCGGATAAAATAATTCCTACACTACCAACAGACCGACATGAGATTTCGTTTGCTTCTTCTTTTTCTATTATTACAAGGGAACAAATTGCCTGTGATGGCGAAGAAAGATATTATATATAGAGAGAGATTAAAAGAAAAGAAGAAGAAGGCGAAGAGAGAAGTAATTCTTCTCCAGAATGTCAAGAAGGGGTTGTTCCGCACAAGTGCGCAAGACGTGGATGTATTATGAGACTGAAAACACTAATTAATTTATACAATTTTAAAGAGGAGTAGAAAAAAATGACTGTAACTTATTTATCGTTTCTGAACATGACAGTGTGAACCTGACCTGAAAGTAAGAGTTTGTCAATTGTTGACAAGGTACACAGCTTTCTCTTTACTTTAAATTTTTTGGAGATGAAAGAAAAAGGCTAATACTGCTTGGAGAATTTTTGATATTCATTTTTAGGTTTTAGGTTTTTTTGAAGAAAAAAAATTAATTGTTGAAGCATAAAAGAGTGAAGAAAGGATGTCTTCATTTTAACAAAAAAAGATTTTGAGACTGTTTGCATATTATTATTTGAAAAGGATTTGTGAATTTTAAGAGTACTTCAGTTAATAATTCTTGTATGATGATCCTTTTAATCGAGAAAACATTTTTTTCCCCTTTAAGATGTTCGAAATAGCAGACAAAATTCAAAGTTAAATTTAAAAAATTCAAAGTTACCAACTCTTGAAAAAATGCATTTGTAAACATACGTTAAGTCATGATTATATTATAAATGTTTTATGTCAAAAACACATACAGCAAAATATATGACATTTTTATGGAATATCTGGACCCACTTTTAAAATAACATGCATTAATCACATACCACTTTCAATAGTTTGAAAGCAGATGTAGCAAGAATATATATGCTTGCACCAGACAAGTTTTCATAACGGTTCTTAAGGGAATCGGGTCTCGCATGTGAAACCCTTCTGTTCAAAAGTCGACATCTTGCTACTAACTCACTGTAGTTCTTCAAGCATATTTTGAAGACTTACGAATGATCGAGCATGATCCCGTTAATTTTGAAGAAATCCCGTTAATTTTTTATTAATGTTATTATCATGTGAGAACATAATCCTGTTTTCGTTTAGAGGTTTTGTATAATTGAAGGCAAATAAGTAATTGAAGTTCGAAATTGCGTAGTCAATATTCATCAATGTTTTTAATTGCATATATTTTTTTGCCTGCTTTTAACAGTATTGTAGTGTTATTATATAACCTTCTCTGAAAATACATCCTCTTTTAAAAGGTTGACCTGCTTTACCAGTATTGCTTTATTATTAAGTATAATAATAATTTTCAGGGACAGGATTTAATTTGCCGAATTTGGTGTTTTGTAGCCCTAAGCAGGGAGCATTATGATGATTTAGTTTCACTTTCCCGCACATTTTTAATATGTTAATGGTTTTTTTAAGTATTTTTTTTTTTACTTAGATATAATAAAAATGTTATTACCGCTATTATAATTCCAGACTACCTAAAATCCATGCTTCTATGTAAGACTATTGAAGCAGGGATTTATTATAAATAAATATTCAATTAATTAAGTGAAAACGTAGTGATATAATATTAGTGGTATTAATATTAGTGGTATTAATATTATAATTAATTAATATTAATTTTAATTATAATTAATTAAAATTATATTAATTAATATAATAATAATTATTAATATTAAACGTAGTGATATTAATATTTTGTATTTTATATCAATAATGTTTTGTATTTTGCATTATTAATAAAATTACTATTTTTACAAACTTATTTTTTGTCTACTAAAATTTTTTATTTAATCAACCAGTATGTCATTCCCTTTAAGCATAGGTGTTCTATACCGCTGCCTAGTCTGTCTAGAGAAGAATACATCAATGGTTAAAATTGAATCTGACTAGAAGGATATAGCTTTATTGTATATTACATATATCGAAAAAAAAAGATATAAAATAATGGAAATGGAACATAAAGTTATTAGCTTGGAAAACAAAGTCCCGGAACTAGCCTGAAAAGTTATCTTTCCCTCTGCTTTAAACTATATAATTTCGTTTCTACTTTATTTTCCATTTCCAGAATTCAATTTATATATGTACTCATAGATGGAGCCACGATCAGAAGTACAAAGTTTTAAATCAATAGCATAATTATTTGTGCTTCTTTCGAATCTTAAAATGATTTTTTTTCCATACTTAAAAAAACAATTGGAAATAAAATCGTTTAGACTTGAGACCTTTTCTTAATAAACAAGTACTGTATAGAATAGAATAAGAAAAAAAAGAAATAAATAATTTTTTTTTTTAAATTTCTATTAATTTCTGTTTGATTGCTCGAATATAAGCTAAGATGATAACTACACAAAACGAAAGGAGCAATGTAGCTAAAATTCGGTACTCAGATTTAATATCTATAGTGTACACACCGGTCAAAGTTTGGGTGGTCCAACAAGTGGTCCTTTCAGAAACATGCAAACGTCACAGCTTAAAAACATAGTGATTTGTATACATCAAATTTGGAATGGTATTTTGTGAACTACAAGTGTAGTTTTTTGTGTTAAAATTTTATTGAAAAAAACCTGTCTAAAATACAAATTCTATCTTTGGATATTATTAACCTCATACTAAAGATTAATCTATAAAAAACTTGCCAAGGTTACATGACAGATGCAGTAAAAATGTGAAATTTATGCCAAAGGCTTATTTTGAAACTATTGTACCCCAATGCCATTCGAGCTGTTCTGTGGGATAGTAAGAGAAGGCGAGATTATTAAAGTGTATGCGAGAAAGACTCGGGGAGATCCTTCTAGCTGATTTCATTTATTCCATTATTTTATCAGCTAGTGCTTACAAGAGCCATCGAAAGATCAAGAACGTGGTGACTGCCATAGACATCATTCAATTTACAACAACTATCAAGTTTAATGATTTCCATCTCTACTATATTTAATTTAAAAGATAGTAGAATCGAGGTCATCCAATTAGAGAATAAATGTTCAGAAATTTTTTTTAATAAACAAACATCGCTTTTATATACATTTTTGTTTATTTACAGAGAGTCTACGAAAATGTGCAAGCATCTATCTCGGCGTCAATGACACCAGTTGTTTCTGACAGGGGAAAACGAAGAAAATATCAGATAAAAGCAAGGGAAGGTAATTGCATTATGTAAGACAAAATGAGAGCACCCAACATTTATGGACTTTCGGGGGAGATGTACCTCCTAATACCCGTAATAGGAAAAGACCTGGCTGGTTGTTTTTCCTGCTGACAGCTGCTCCGGAGGAAAGACCCAATTCCAATTCCGACCAGAAGAAGAAAGAGAAATAAAAAAAGGGTCGCTTGTTTTGGGAGAACAGCGACTCCAGATGACTCCTGTACAGTTGTTTTCCCTCGGGACAAGCACGGCAGGGAAAAACAACGAAAGGAAATGAAAACAAAGGACAGAGGACACCCAGAAATGTGTTAGAGGGACCTAATGGAATTGAGTCGGAATCTGGAAATGCATTATCCAAATGGATTCTCTTTTGTGAGGCGTCCTTTGGAGAAAGTTTCAGGATTCAGCGCTGGTGTAACTGTATGAGATGCAATGGAAGAGAATGTTTGAACAAAGAATGTCCCAAAAGTAGATCCGTGACTACCTTCTTTTTTCATTTGGTTGTTTCAGTCTTTTAGGTAGGATTTCAAATTCAAGAAATATATTAATAAACAGTATTATATAAAAATGTTTTCTAGAACATTTTGTACAAAATGGATCATCATATTTTGCAGTTATTCTAAAGTCTAAGTATAATTCTGAGCATGTGCGAGACATGAATGATTTGAGATTGAATTTATTCAGCATAAGTCTTTCATAGAATTTTTTCATTCTCTTTGGTTATAAAACATTTTTCAACGTTGAAAAGCAACGTTTTAACAAGTGATTTTCAAATAAACGTTTTAAAAAGTAATTTGCCAAGTAAAGTTTTGACAAGTAATTTGCAAAGTAGCATTTTAACAAGTAACTTGCCAAGTAATGTCTTTGCTAGTAACTTGTAAAGTTATGTTTTTGCAAGTTAATGGAATGCTTTGGACAGTCTTCTAGCTGAGTACAAAAAAATTATATTATCTATTAAATTACTGTTTCTTTTTGACTATTTCTTTTAAACGGAAAAAAAGTTGGAATGCCTTACAATCAAAAGATAGAATAACACTATAGCTATTATTCAATAAAGTGTTTACATTGCTGCTGAAATGTGACACTGTCTAACTGTATCAAAAGTAATTCCATTAGAATAGAGAGAAATATTACGAGTTATTTTCCAGCTCAGTATCATGTTTCTTCATCTTTATCTACAGTTACTTATTATTGTTTTATTTTTTGCTTGAATCACTTAAAAAGGGAATAAACCAAATATGCATTGGTTTGAATAGTTGCAAATTAAAATAATTTCCTTTCAAACTCAAAACAAATGCAAATTAGTTATGAAACTAAACTTTTATCTTGAGAGGCATTCTCAAACAGACTATTGCGAATAATTGTAGAGCTATTTAAATGATTTTTTTTATTGAAGCAGATTAAGTTGAATTCAAATGATTCAAAATGTCAATAAAGCAAAAAATTAAAAATCATTTACTTTATATAAATTGGATTAATAATCTGTATATAAATCTTAACAATAATATAAACAAGTAATATAAAAAATTTAGTCAATTCCTAATTAGATCTAAAAAGAAATTTTTTATTTTAGTTATTTTTTATTAAATAATCACTATTAATATAAAGATGTATATACATATGACAGAATCAAAATATTAAGTGGCAAAGAAATTTTTTCCGGCTTCGTCACTGATGGTATTTACTCCTAAATTTATATCCTACTAAATATAATATCTCACATGAGAGAAATTTTCCCCATATATAGAACTAAAATTAATTTATCAAAAAAATTATTGATTTTCGTAAGAATTGAATATGCAGTCTTCCTCTTCACGGGAAAAATATGGAAATCTTTGCATTTTACCTATTGAGCTACTGTTTTTGATTTTAATTTTCATTACAAACTTTTAAAACTCTATTTAAAGTATTGAAAATTAATTATAATTAGTTAATGAATTAATATTTGAAAAAAAAAATTAACATCTAGTGTCATCCACTGCAAGTTTTAAAAAATGTATTTGAACTTGAACGGATGAATAAGAAGTATTTTATTAACGACTGAAAATTTGAACCAGATAGATAAACATATATAAGAAAAGTGAGAACTAATTATAATTCATAGGAATATATAGGAAGAGTGCAGGATTTGAAAAATTCGATGAATAATCAGTTCCTAAGGTACAATTAATTCCAAATAAGCAACTCTCTATAACACGTGTACTGAAAGGTTATCATTAATTTCCCAAAGTGCAACTTTTGATTCAGAGTTCAGTTAATAAGAAAATAATTTCAGTGCAGTAATTTCAAAATAATCGGTCAAAAAAGATGTATTTTTATATCATATTAAAATTCGAAATTTAATTGTTTCAATTCCTTTTAATTTTTTTCACATTTTTGTTTTTCCAAGATTAATAAATGATGCAAATAATTTAGTAACTAAGAAGTTTGTATATTCGTTCCATTAAGAAAAGCGACGGTAAAATTTCGAACTACTTTACTAACTATTTTATATATTTTTAATATTTATAACCAAGAAGGAGAAATTAACCAAGAAATGTTACTAAAATGGATAGCAAAATACAAAAAGTTTAAAAACATATTATTACCGATTTATAAAAGAAACAATTAATGATTTTTGATTTTTATGCTTTTATGAACAAGAAATTAAGTATTTAATTAATTAACTCAAAAGTCCATTGAAAGCTTTCTTATAACTCAGTACTTGCGAACAAAATTTGCATGACTCACGAAACAGATATTAAAATACAAGCAAAAAAGCAATTGTGGACACTTTTAAAAATCGTTTGGTTCAATTTATATTCTTATTTAAATAAAAATGATGATAAAATGAGAGATGATAAAATTATTTCTGATGATAAAATTATTTGATGTATTACAATATTTTATGTTAAATTGCACGTTTTACACTAAAAATGAACAGAGGTGTAGTTCGATTATAAAACTTTTTTAGTCATAAAAATATTTTAATCTGTTCCAAAATCTAGCATTTTAACTGAAGTAAAAACGTAAACACAAATTAAAGTTCTTAATTTCCAAAAAATATTTCAAACTACTGTAACATTTTGCGCATTATTTCAAAATTAAACATCGCACACTGATCTATATTTAATATCACAGTTTATAAACTAAGAAACCTCTCAAATGTTAAAGCCTGAAATATATACATATATTCAAATATATTACATAATATAATTCAACTGCCAGAAGATATAATCAGAGAAGCTTTCTACTCCGGAATTTCCTAAATGGTCGAAACTTACTAAGCTGTGGTAACGAGGAAATCGCATTAAACCGACTCATCTTCCCTCTGTCATTAACAGCTGGTGCTTTGAAAATATTTAGAATAGAATTTTAATGACGGAGTCAGTTTGTGTATTTAGGAAGCAAGAGATGCTTCCGAAACAATGCAGGTGAAAGCAGAAGTTAATGACGAATAAATGAAAAGCTTCCATGATAAAACCTGCGCAGATTTAACAGAGGAAGCAAAAATTTTTAAGGAACATTTTATTAATTTACACACAGTATTAAATAACGCCTATTTTGTTTCGTAATGGCAATCAAAAAAGTAATTAAATGTTAAATAAACTCTTCGAATGTTGTAGATTTATGATTTTTGAAAATAACATTCAACATAAAATATTTCTTCAAATTGAAAGTAATTTATATCATTAAAAAGAAAAGTTTGAGATGGAAAATTTATATCTGCAAAAATATTACTATGTACAGGATTATTAAAAGTTAGCAAGATCTGGAAATTTTGATATATATCATCTCATTTAAATCAGTTATACTGAACTCATTGTTCTTGTTTCCAATTTGTTGTGATTATCAATGACAAAATGTTTTATGCATCATATTGTAACAGGTAAAGAAGCTATTTTAGAATATCGTTATACCTGCTTATTGAGAACATGAACATCCATGGCGTCATAATGTCTGTAACAATTTAAGTATCTCTGTATATTCTATTTAAAATTGCACATCGCTTTCTTGGTAATGAATTTTCCCTTTCTGATTTCTCATATAAGCTTCAAAATTAATGCGCAGAATCTTTAGGTTTTAAATATTGCAAGATCTCACGATTAAATGCTTGATAAAACAATAAAAATGGATTGGCTTTCACTTGAACAATGAATCTACCGTTAAAAAGCATGCAAAAATGTTTAAAGAAAAACTGTCACATTTAGGAAAAAAATTAGTGAGGATTATGTTGGTTTTATAAAAGAGCCAATGTTTTGAATTTCGAAAAATATAAGAATTAGTTTTGTACAACAATATTTATATGTTTTTACAGAAAAGTCAAAAGTGTCACTTCATTTTCAATTAATACAAATTATCCTTTTCTTTCTGACTCTAACACATACTTTCTAACTTACTATGTATTAAAATATACAATGAACTAATTTCAACTGTTAGTCATATTGGCAAAGCTATTTGAAAGCGGCAAACAAAAAGATAATATTTTATTGGAATGCATTAAATGATCATTTTTACATTATGAGAAGCAAAATCCTTTTAATATAGGAAAAGTGTTTTTCTGACATTTAAAGATTACAAAGTTCTTATTTTATTAAATGTTAAAAATTAACGTACAATCGTACAGAAAAATATTTATTTGTTTATTTTAAATAAATATTTATATTTATTAATACTTATTTACTTCCCGTACCTTTGCTCATAGTGCAAACGACCGTAGGTCAAAAATTAAATTTGATTGAAGTCCATTGTTTGTTACTCCTTCATACATCAAACAAGCGCCAAATCGCCAATTCTAGCTTGTTTTAAGACACGGGTGATTTAGTAACTTTGGCGGTTAAGTAGGAATGCTATAATCCTTCTAACATTAGAAATATATTTATCTGGCATTTAAAGATTACAAAATATTTGTTTTAATAAATGTTAGGAATTAATGTACAAAATATTTACTATTATATAATTTTATTTATTATATAATTTTATTTATTATATAATTTTAAAATATTTACTTATTTAATTCCCATACCTTCGCTCATAATGAAAAAGATCGTAAGTCAAAAACTGAATTTGATAGAAATGTATTGTTTGTTACCTCTTTGTATATCAATCAGCTGCCAAGTCATCAAATCTAGTTTCCTTCAAGACATTGGTGACATGGCATTTTTTGATAATATGAAGAAATATAAGATAGCGTTATGATCTAAATCGAAAATGTAAGAAAATTTTTGATTTCCAAAACTTTTTTTAAAAATAAATACATTTAATTAACATTAGGCATTCACAAAATACATAATTAGATAAATGTCTAGATTATCATTTAATTATTGACAAAATATTAGTGTGAGAGATTTGGGTACATATTTTCTTGGTTAATATCTCAACTCAGACTGATTCGACAGAGTTCCTGGTATGTACTGGCATTTTATTTACAGGGCAAGCTCCAACTAGTAAGTTGTCATTATTGAAAGCGCCAAAAAATAAGTTTCAGTGAGTGCAAGCGCCATCCAGTAAGTTTTAATGAATGCAAGTGCCAACCAATAAGTGTGAGTGATTGGCAGCGCCAACTAATAAATTTTAGCGAGTGCACGCGCCAACCAGTAAGAAAAACTAACCATTTAGATACAAATATGTGCACTTGTCATTGTATTATTCAAGAGTTACTTATTTTCAAATAAATACCGTTTATAACTTCTATGCTCAAAGCTTTGATACAAAAAAATACATAAACTGACAAAAATTTGAAATGAAATGAAAAATTTGTGATTTAAAAATAGAAGATTTAACTGTCAAAAGAAGGATGAAAGTTCAAATAATAAAAATATATAAACAAAAAAAAAAGATTCTATCACCAGTGCGAATTTATAAAAGTAAAAACAATCTTCGCACTTAAGCGAAATAACTGAATATTTTATCAATATCCAGTTAGATTAATCTTTCTTAATCTTTTAGGTTTGTTATTTTTAATTAAAATATTTAATCTCTCGTTCAATTTTTATTTCGATTATTCCTCTTATTTAAGATTTTCCAATTCAGTCAGTTTTCGAAAATATACTGTAGGATCTTCTTCAATTACTTGCTTCGATTTCCATTAACACTTCTGAATCTCTAATTTCTTTTATTTTCCTTTTATTTTATTATTTTTTCATTTATCTCCTAAAATCAATTACTGCCTTATCCCTCAAGTTATTATTATTTTTTTTTTCATAGTTGAATTATGCGCAGATAAAGTATTATTATCTTAATAAAATTCGTAGGTATTTTTATAAAATTTCCAAGATCCCTTTGAGTCCGAAAAAAAGAATTTTGGAATTAAGTCTGATTATATGTGAAATTTTCGATAGTTTGAATGGTTAAATTTTGCATATAGCATTTTATGTTTCATCTGTACATTAAGAAGATACTTTATTTGTTCTTTCGCGTTTTGTCATTAGACACGAATCCCCTGTTTTCATATTGAGTTTTTTTTGGGGGGGGGACAAATTGGCCCATATTTTAAGCCCATGTTGTATTTATTTCAAAATTATTGAAAGTAGTTCGCGGCTCATAATTTGAAAAGCTTGGCAGTAGATGTTGGCAGAAAAGATTTTCTGGATTGTTCATATGACAAAGTTGAGGGTAGACTTGATTGTAAGTAGAGTTCATATTCATTTAAAATGCAAATTTATATTTTATAGTCATACATCACTTGTATTTCATATTAGCTGTTTCGTTGGGAACATAAAGTCTGCTTAGTTTCAATGAAATTGCTTAGATATAATGTCTATGAGTCATTCAAATTATGTGGCATTGAAGCTGTGTTAGTTTAACTCTTTTGCATAAGATTGGTTCATTTTGTACATGAACTTTCCTAATGAAGACCAGTTAAATAATATCCCAATGCTGTTAAAAACTTAATTATATGGTTAATTTATCTTCTAACTTCCGTAGTTTCTAATTTTTGTTCGTCTTGAAAATATGCAAATTCTTCATTTTTAGCACTCAACAGAGGAAGATAAGTAAGGCGATTAACTATTTTTTCTTTACTATCTAATAAGATGACATCTTTTATTTTGGGAGCATTTTCTTATTTTGATTCAAATAATTCAATGGTTTATCCAAGGATTCGAAGTAATTTTAATATTGAATTATAATCGTTATGAATGGTTTATTTTTTTGCTTAAAAATATCAAAATTCGATAAATCGATGCACATATGGTACTCAGGCAAAACAGTTAAGTGGTTAAAGATTTGATGGAGCAATGAAAAAGGTTTTAATTTCAGGCGAACAATGTAATCCATGGTTGAAAATTAAGCGAATTTTTTTTCAATAACTGATGAAATTTAGAAAAAAAATTTGAACGACATTTAAATTGCAATCATTAGAAAGACAATTTTAAAAATTCTGAAACTGTGTAAAATTTGTTTTTGTGTAACATTGTTTTCAAAAATTATCATTTAAAAATGCTAAAGTATGCATTAATTAATTAAAAATTTTAAAATTGCTTTTAAGTATACTTTCTCACCTTTTTTAGTATATCTATGTCAATTTTAATAACTTTAAGCCGAAGGGTTTGGCCTGAAGAACACTATCATACTCATAGAAATACAAACACAGAAATATTCATATTATTAACTGTAGAGATAAAGATGAAGTAATAAGTCATGATTATTCTTTACTAATTTATCAATTGACTCTTTATTAGTGCATACGTCTTAACTATTATAGTTAGTTACGGAATTTATCCTGTTTCTGAATTGCTTTAAATTAATTTTTAAGCGAAACTAAAAGGAGAAAAATAATTGAAACTCACATATGCAGTCTCTCTTGTATGAAAAGATTGCTTCAATACTGGATTGTAATTAAATTTATTACTTCCGCAAATGCACGAAAATTGGAACTTCTATAACTATTCAGCTTTAGTAATTATTCTAAATAAAACAAAATGGGATTTCATAAAAGGAAGGTCTGATTTTGAGGACTTTAATAGCTTTTCAGAACGATTGCCCATACAAATCATAATAACGTTCAGATTAATTAGAGCCTTTTAAATTAAAGCCTCTCAAAATCCGAAAACTTAGAAAAGCTTCAATAACATTCCAAGACACATAATTCACTTTAGAAAATGCATTCGGAAGCGAGAATAATTAAATGCGCTAGAGTTATAAACATATTAGAGTTACATGAAATGGTTGCACTGTTTTCCGTTGCATGTTCTTGAGATTCATCGAAGACTGAAAAGGTAATCCTCTTGTTACATCAGTACGTTAACATCTAAAACGTTCTTTAAGTCAGAATAATTATTTTGCAATTGAATGGCCTCTTCAAATTCTTTGGCAACTAAGAGAATATTTTCATACAAAAACATAAGTTTTGAAATGCATGTTCTTATTAGAGTATAAAAATTCCAATATAATATTACTTGACAAAAATTTATATTTCGAATCTAAGTTGTAAAAGCGAGGATTAATTAAACTTAAGCAATTATTAAATTTAATAATAATCATAATAATAATAATCATAAACACTATATTTTAACCCTCCATGAATTTTTAAATTTTTTTCTTATAAAATCATGCATCTTATTTTCTTTGTAAAATAGTATAACTTTCAAAAATTCTCAAGGCTCTTACTTTCTTCATAAGAAAACACAAATTTTTAAAGTTCAGTTATAAAATATTTCAATACTTTTCTTACACTGTATTTTTTTTGTTTTTTTTTTGTTTTTAGCTTTCGATATATCTATAATATATACAGTGATGTAAATATTAAGTAATCTTTAAATTATTTTTTCTTAAATTCAGTAAAAGATGGCGCCACTCATGAAATCAAAATTTCATTAAAATTATTTGATTGTTCGAAATTTCAGAACGCAAAATATATGTCAAGATATGTATGAAGCATCAATTACAAAATGTAATATTTTTAAACCTAAAACAATACATACATAGCTATATAGAATTGTATAAAAGTATAAATTTCTTAGACATTTTATCAAGTCAAAGTTACAAAACTAAAAGTTTTCGATAATTCTTCACTTGTGTACCGTTTGCCTTTATTTTTGTGACTGTAAAAAAAATAGAACATAAAATAACTTTCTTGGCTCGAAGATATTAGTTAAAATTAATAAGCAGGATGCAACCAAATTTCATTTGTTTACTGTGAAAGGCATAAAGAGAACTATTCTACAAAATAAAAATAACACCTGCAATTACTGATGGAATATTTTTCACAAAGGAAATGTGAATACACTAAAAATATTGCACACCGCAAACTATACTGCTGATATACAAAATACTATTTTCTTCGAGTTTCGTACTAAATACGATTTTCCGTTTGAATACCTTTTAATCCCTGAAATATCAGTATATATATTTCTCTGTAACAATGGATGAAAAATCCTTCCCTTGGATACGAAATTCCAAGTTCTGTTTTGGTGTCTAGCAACTCACACGATTATGTGCTTTTTATGTGTGTGAATAAAGCTAAGCATGAATAAAAATTAGTTATGGGCTTAGTTTTTATTTAGTTATCATTTCCCCTTTATTTATAATTTTTTATACCGAAGAAGATCAGTGAGATGCAATTCTTTGGCTAATTCATTATATTTTCCCTTCACAATTTATTGGAAATTTTATTTTAACTTTTTATTTTGTATTTAACAATGCATTGACCGATCACTATTTTTTTCAATACATTTTTAATGATTAATTTTAATTTGATTGTTCATTGATTTTTTTAACTTATAGAATTCTAGACTTTTATAATTTACTTTTTGATATCACTATCATATTTACATCCAAATTGTTCAATAAATAATGCATACCTTTTTTGTTTCTTAAGCCCTCTACCAATATGCATTAGATTTTCTATTACAAAATTGATTAGTTAATTTGTGACAATCATATCCGAGATATTACAAATAGGATGACAGTCCGTCTAGACAGGCACATTTTAGCTAATAATACTTAGCAATAATCCATTTTCCGTGCCTTCATTGTGATCATTTCTCGTTTCAATAGCGGCGAAATCATTCCTGCCTATGATTTCTGATTATTAGTGAAATCATTTCCCCATGCTTTAGATAGTATGTATATGAAATGTGGTTTCATTCCGGTCATTAGTTTTAACTATCAATGTCTTTAAGCAGCGGAAAACTAATTAATGTCCGCCAGGAATTTCTAATTTTATATTAGTAAGTAACCAAATGTTTACATTTTCACTTCTCTCAAATGTTTGTCGTAACATAATATTCCAAAACAAATTATACCTAAATCTTTTTTTTTTTTTTTTTCATTTTCCATTTGTTTTAGTTTCGTCTCAGATACACCTTTCTCCCACTCCAACTGTAGTTGCCATGGAAACCGGCGCATGCGCAGTTTCTCTAGAACTTTGATACGTTTTCTTTTCTTTTTTTTATACTTAGAGCGATTCAGATTTTGTAATGTCTAATTAGAGATTAAACATAGAGCGATGTATCTTTGTGATCTTGTTGATTATTCGCTTTCGTCAAAAAAATTTTATTCTGTGTTTCATGATATCATTGATTCTTAAGAGCAAGAAATAGATTTTAGATGCTTGATCATAGATAATTAAAACCACATAATAGAATTCGAATGGCGCAATTGCATTCAGATTTATTCGATGAAACCGTTGGCGCCTTGTACATCAGCCATTAATTATGGAAAATTCATAATAATCAACGATCAGCAACTAATTGAAATAGTATTCAAGAATTTTTAAATTTATTTTGAGTTGCTTAGTGTTTAAGGACCAAAATTCAAAAAGTAAATAAATAAGAAAGAAAGAAAAAAAGGAGACAAAGAATCTAGTTTTAAACTCGAGTCGGCTTAGTTTTGATTAAAAATGTAAAATAGAAGGAAACTTTCAATCAGATTTATTAACTTAATAAAATTACACTTATACCGATTTCTTTTTCTTTTCTTCTTGTAACTCACACTCTTATATAGAACTTAACCGTACTACTTTTTAGTACACAAAGGAAGGTATAGATTTTCGACGAATTCGAAATCCTGCATTCTATAGAATAAATACATAAACAAGGCTTAGTAGATGACATTAAAACTTAGGCATCGAAATATCATCCAATTTACTGATTCTACTATGAAACAATATTCAAAACACTTTTAAATGAAACAGAAAGTGATTTTATTGAGTCAGATAATTGTAAAGAAAAGTTTTTCGATGAAAATTCCTGTTCAACTGATCAAAAACATTACATTTTTTTTACATTAAATTACATTAAAACATAGTTAATTTTATTTAATTCGTGATAATGCATTCGGAAAAATTTATATTATATAATATTATATATATATATAATTTATGGATTGATTTTTATACTAGTTCTCACCCTGTATGTTTAAAATGCCGCAGAAAGCCGTGCTATGAAAGTCCCAGAAGCCGATAAAAAAATGTCAATTTTATCCATTGTCATTTTTTTTCATATAAGTATTGAATCTTTTATAATATTGTTTTCTATATACAATTGTGCACTGGAAAAATAAATATGATTTAAAAGTAACATGTTTTTTCAAGAATACTGTTCGTTGTAGTATGTAATTTGAGGAGAAAATGTATGTTTCAACCCAATTACTTTTTTCATCGATAATATATTTTGAAAATTTTCGAAAACATATTTATATATCAAGAAATCTGTAGAATATATTAACCGATTTTCATACTGATTTGTTCATTAGAAAATTTAATTTGAGTGTAAAGAAAATTCTGTCTCGTAAGCCGTACTTCCCCAGTTAAGTCGTAAAATTTGATCTTCCCAGTTAAGGGTTAACCCATTCTTCATTTAACAACAAAAGAATTCAATAGGCAGCCGATAAAAAGAAGCTTTTTCTTCATGGGTGGCTTGATCAAAGACAGAAAATGAAGCAGAAAGTGCCTACCTTTCACTATTTGTTATGTCATCCAGGCAGGTACTGAAACGACACACAATAAGTGCCGTAAAAGTAATAGCGGAGGAAATAGAGTAAATATTGCCATCAAGCAAACAAGAGCGAAGTGTATTTTGTGTTTTCGTTCCGCGGAAGAAAGGCAAGAAAAACACTCATGGACTAAGCTAAAATGAGGCTGGGCGATTTTTTGACAGTCGATGATTGGCTGCCATTGTGTCACGTGATCACAAATAATATAAAAGGAAGAGGTCTTGAAAGCACCAAGTGAACTAATAGTCTGCCCAATCAAAATATTTTTGGTAGATGTATCAATAAGCGAGAAGATTAGCACCATCAAGAGGATTATGAATTAATTGTCAATACAAAGTTATTTGATTAAGAGTCTCGGACTAAATTACCCGAATAATATCTGTGGTGCCAATCTCTAGATTCGGTTCTAGATACATTTCGAAACGTTAAATGTTTCAATTGTCTCATACAAAAGCGGCGGAAAATGTTTTGATTTTCTAATACATGCATGGTTGTCACTGACATAAGCGGGTAATACTGAATGAAGAGTATAATAATCCAATGATCTAAATAATATTGATAAACATATCAGTAAACAAAAGAATGCCATAGTAAAACATTGAAAATATACAATTCACTAGATCCGATTCTATATATATTTCCTGAAGCGTCAAATATTTAATTCATTGTTCTTTAAGAAGTGGAAAATCTTTTGACTTTCTAAGACATGGTTGGTTGCCACAGATTCATGAGATGAAGTGTAATTTGTAATAAAGAGTTCTGAAAGCCTCAAGGCTTTCTAATAATTTAACAAAATAAACATTTTCAAAATAAATTGCAATAAACAACAGGCTGGTAGGAACTGTTTCTATCATAATTAATATTACATTATATATATATATATATTATATATACACACACACACAAAATCCTAGATAATCAACTAATTTTTTCCTTAATATAGACCTATCATTCTAAAATGTTCTCTTATTTCCTGGTCCAATTCTATCTTTTATTTATTTAATTAATACTACAGAAGCTCTAAAAATGTTTAAAGCATCTGTTTTTACTCCGTATGAAGGGATAAAATAATTCTCGTTTAAAAGATATCTACATCTCTTTTTCCTAAATTGATACGTGTGCAAAAATCCCTATCAGATTCTTATTGTATATAATCATTGGGGATACATAATTTGGCCTTCTGCTCTTGCATTCCTGATGAATGGTCGCCAGTTTTGTTCGCGCTTCTTGTATATAAATTATACCTTCTGAGATAGAAAAAAAAAGAGAAGTTTAAAAATTCGAAGTATCTTCTTTCTCTCCGGCCACGAAACAACTGCTTTAAAAGGTAAGTTTTACATTGTGTGTGTGTGTGTGTGTTGTAATGCTTCGTTGATGTTAGCTAGTGAATAAGATAAATAATTTCAATTGTATTTAAATTGGCAAAAAATATGTTGAAGGGTTGATAAAAATGAGGATGAATTCGTATAGTATATAGACTATTCCTTTCAAAGAGGGGGGAGATAATAGTGGAATTGAAATTTTTATCTCACTAATTTCTGAAGAGGAAATGATAAATCAGATTAGAAAAATATTTTCCATATGATAATGAATAACTTTTGCACTGTCAGATTTTTTTATATCTGCCCCCCCCCCGCTAATTAAGAATCAGTAATTCTTTTTATCGATAAGAACAAGGTAATTTGCGTTTTTTAATTTTGTTGTTTTTCGTTAAACAATTGTAAGATGAGCTAGTAAAAAATTGTGTGTTCCAGATTTGATTGTAGGAAAAAAAAAATCATTTTATGTGAATCTACAGAATCTATCTACAGAACTTCAAGAAAGGAACGTATTTTTGTTTCAAGACCCCAAAACAAGGGCTTTTGGACGATTTTACTGTACAATGAGGTGGCAGCAGTAAGATGGACGAATTCAAAAATTCTTTGTTGACCATGACTTTCTTCATTATTTGATAATGACTCACATTTTATTTATATCGCTTTCATGACAATGATTCATATTTACTTTCATATCTCGTTTTCGAATTCGAGTCATATTTTTTATACCGCTTTTTTGACCATGAGTCACATTTTCTTTCACCTCACCACTATATTGACAAAATAAACGCTTCCTCGCGCATGCGCAAAAGCGTGGAGAATTTCTACATGAGATAAATAACAGTATCTTCGTCTTTCAGCTTGGAATTATATTTGAAACTAAGATCGAAATATAAATAAATTCTGACAAGCAATAAGAATTAAGTCACAGAAATCATCAACTTATAATTTAAACGAGATAAAAGTTTTTTCAATTCTAATTATTAGTTAACACTCTCCCTATGTATATTTATTTATATATTTTGTTCTAATTTTCAATCATTAATAAAATACTTTTTATTCATCCATTCAAGTTAAAATACATTTTTTAAAATTTATAGTGGATAACTCTTGATGATAATACAATTTTTTAAATATTAATTCATTAACTACAATTAATTTTTAATACTTTAAATAGAGTTTTAACAGTTTGTAATGAAAACTGAAATCAACAAAAGTAGTTCAGTTCTTGTGAAAACTTATAATTTTTTGATAATTATTTAATAAAAAAAACTCTTTTGTTGACCTAAATAGGAAATGATTTAAATTTTTTTTATATTACATGTTTTTCCTTTTTAAAGACAGTTTAAACTTTTATTAAATGTACAGAAATCCATCAAATAAATATGAAGTATAAATTAAAGCAATATTATTACACTTTATAAAAATATATAAATTAAAAAAAAAACTCCTTCAGATCAGATAACGATTTACTCAAAATTGAAGCAAAAAAGATGCTCGAGTTTGATTAATGAGCTAAATTTAATAAAATAGCTTCATTGATAGCCTTTATTGATAAGCAAAGTAATTAAAACAATGTATCAGAAATTAACTTTTCTTCACTCTTTTGAAAAATAGATTTTTCACGCAAAGTGCTGAGAGCAACGATAAATTTTATCGAGAAAGAAGCACCTTCATCAGATGCGAACAATTTATCCAGAATTTAATCTTGAAGGAAATTTCAATGCTTTTTTTCCCCTATCTACCGGAAGCTTTAGGGAAGATAGTGCAAAAATTGATCAGTTAAAAATGAATGATGATCCTCTTTTCTTATCGCCTTACACCTTGAATAATGCTTGGCTCAAAATTTTTTACTAGATAAATTTATTTTAAGGTCTGTTTACGATAAAATTATCACTCCAATATATGCGAAAGAATAAATCTTAGATTTCAGAACTTATGAATATTTAGCGCATTTAATAATTAAGACAGATACTGAAATTAAAATTTCTAAACTTCTGGGTTCCAATCTCAATAAAAATTGTTTAAATAATTGTCTTTGTTAGATTTTTTTTTATATTAGTTTAACGAGATTTTTTATTTCAAATAAAATGTTATTTTAATATGAGGCGAAATAATAAATTTTAAAGAGACATTACTTAATAAAAAGTTTAAAATTAAAATGAGTGTTAAAATAAGGTTTCTAAAATTAAAGAATCCGATAAAAAAGTTGCAAATAGAGAAAATGAATTCTTTAGGTGAATTGTAGATCTTAGTTATAAAAAAAATTATTCCGACCTCGATAATCCAAAATATATTTGTCGTGGTATTTCCTTTAATTTATAAAACAAGTTATTTTCACTTTTTATTATTAACTAGCCGTCTTTGGCGACCAGCTGGCTCGCCAAGAGTAATGCGTTCTAAAATTTTCAATTAAATCACATATTCATTAGCCAAAATTTAAGAAATAGTTAAAGTTAAAAGATTCAGTTATTAGTAGTTAAAGAGTCGGTAACTTTATTCGGAAAAACTTTTTGAGTTTAATGCTCTAACAATTTATCGATTATACTTCCAAAATATTAAAAATGTTTTTTTTCGGTGATGTTGCCAAAATGTTAAATATGTTTTTTAAAGAAAGCGATAAAAGGGAAAAATTATTGAATTAATGATACAGATATTACAAACGATTATAGAAATATGCCATTAAGACGGGATTTCAATGCATATCCTGTCTAAATTCAACCAGGTTTACTGTAAATAAAGATAATTTATGGAATTAATTATATATCTATTGCAAACGATCATAGAATCCATTGCCTTGCATTTATTTTTTTAGAAGATATCTCATTTTATATTTATGTTATTTTATCCAGTCACATGCTGAAAGTTGTATTTCTTTAGATTTGATTTGCGATGATAGTTTTTTTTTATTTGAACTTCCGGCATTGTTTTATTTTATTTTATCCAGTCACGTGCTCAAAAAAACATGGTTAAAATATTTCTTTAAAAATTCGTTAAAAATAGAAGCTTGACTTATACATTAAAACACTGATGTCACAAGTTCATCTCTTTTTAATTAAAAGCTAAATATTCTTCATTTTTTAAAGCATTTATAGACTCGTGCTACATACTATGCAGCTATTTACTTCATTTAGACTTTTTTATAGATGTATTTCTATTATTAAACAAAGCTGATTTATTTAATTAATAATATTGTAAAAGTCACAAAAAATTCTTTGCATTTTCTTTTTTTTAAAAAGAAAAAACATATTTCATATTTATTTCATTTCATGCAGACACGTGCTGAAAATTGCATTTTTAAATGTTTAATTTGCAACAATTATTTATTTTTTTAATTTGAGTTTTTATCTATCTGATGGCAACCTATTGATAAAAGATAATTTTTCCCCTTCCACTCGTAACGTGCTCCTGCAGATTAAATTTTATTGTTTTGTCCGAAATATATTGTTGAAAAATATAGTTGAAATGCTTCTTTAAAAATTCATTACAAATAGAAGCTTAAGGTAAATGTTCAAATACTGATACTATTAGAAAGCTAATTTTTTAATCTTTAAATTGATGTTAAAATCATGTTTATCCGATCATATTTTCGGAAGTTATAGCGGAAAAACGTCGAAATTTCGCTTAAATTTTAATTAATTCAAATTCTAATTAAAAATTCGAAAAAAGGGCTCCGAGGTGCACATTCCCGACCTCCAAGGTATACATGTACCAAATTTGGTAGCTGTAGGTCCAACGGTCTGGCCTGTAGAGCGCCAACACACACACACACACACATTGAGCTTTATTATAAGTATAGATTAAAACAGTGTCATTCGCATTTAGATGTTATATAAAATTACCGTGAGTAAAGGAACAATGATATATATAATGACACCATAAAATGTAAAAGAGTGATTGAAAAATAAAGATATATATATATATATATATATATATATTCCAAAGGTAATCGCTAATATGATATTTCTAACCAGATTTCATTAAATTTAAAAAACATATTCACTATTTATTATTAATTAAAACCGTATTTGAATGTTAGATAAAAATTATAGTGCTTTAAAAATTGTTTAGGGCTTTAATGGCGCCATACGAAGTAAAAAATGTATAAAATTATACTTTAAAATATTTATCGGAGATGTTTATTTTGAGTGTTCTGTTCAAATGGTTATGAAATAAGATTTTCTACTTATTTTCTGAGCTTCTATTCCCGGAATAAATATTTTTCAATATGAAGCCCATTTAATAAATTTAACCTGCACCACATCAATATACACACAAAAAGATGCGGAACTTCGATTCTTGAAATTCTGAAATCCATAACTGATCTTTGACATTAAGCCTGCAAAGTGTTATCAGTGTTTTATCATAATTTAAAGGCTTGTTATAATCATCTTAAGGTTTCTACGAAAAATGATTTCCTATTCTATCTGAATTTTTAAATTTTTGTTAAAGTTTAATTCTAAAATTTCATTTTACCTACTTTTACTACTACATTACACTTTTTGCCCAGTATTTTTATTGTCGATGCTTTGATTTAACTTGATTTGTTTCATATGTGTAAAGGCAATACGTTGAAATCTTGTTTTTTAGTCACTTCTTTATGTGATGGAATTCCGAAATTCTGTCACATAATACATCTCTACGATAATGAACTACAGTAAATTGTTTTTACATTTCCAAAGCTTCATATTTTAAATTCATATAGATTTGACTGAATGCAAGAGGTGCCATCTGGTAGCAGTTTTGGAAAAATTGATCATAAGACATACTAATAAATTACAAAATATATTAAAAACTAGAAAGTAGAAAATAACAAAGAAATCAATTTTTTCTGAAATGCACACCTCTATATGTAGTTATTTGTATTTGTTTGAATTCATTTATTCCATAGGCAACAAAAGCAACATTATACAAAAATTAAGCTAAATTTAATGTTTTAATGAAGAAAATTCCATACATTAATTTAAGTTTAAACCAATTATGTATGCGGTTAAATTTCCAATTTATTTAGAGCACTTTTTTTATTGTTTGTATTTTTACGATTTTTGTTTTGACTTCCAAGTTTTTGAGAAAAAAAAATATTTTCTAATTTTTAATTCAACTTCTTTAATTTTATCCCATTTTTACTTTAAAAGATTCTTGATATTTACTGTTGATAAATTTTATTGATTTTTTGTGTTTGTTTCTATTCATTCGTTTCATAGGCCATGAAAGCAATATCATAAAGAAATTAAGCTAAATTAAATGTTTTAAGAAATAAAATTCCATTACGTTAATTTAAGATCAAAATGCATTACTTATGTGATCAAAATTTCAATTTACTTAGAGATATTATATCAGTATCAGTATTTTTATAATTTTTGATTTGACCTCAAGGTTTTTGAAAAAAAAATCTACTCTTTTAATGCACCTTTTCAATTTTATCCGCTTTTTTTTATGGATTCTTGAAATGTACTGTTGATAAATCATCACCTGGCGAAGAATTTAATGAATTCCAAAATGAACCTAAAAACCAGGCTTTTCCTTCCATTAATTGGAAACTCGCCATTCCCTTGGCAAATGAATATTCATTGGGCAGATCGTCGAAATTCAATAACTACATTTGCAACATTTGTTAAGAAGCTGCGTTAATTAGATACTTTTCAATGCAGACATCGGTTTAGCGAAGACACAGATTTCAAGAAGCTCTGCTTAATGGGGCCCCGTCTTTCAACTGTTAAAAGCACTCAAAAACCATTAGCAGACGGGAATAAAAAGCGGAGTTGATTCGGAAAATTTAAAAAGGCAATAACACATCTCATATTCGAAATACGAAAAAGAACCTCTAGAAATACGGGGGAAATCTATTGATCCTCAAATAAAAGGTTTCATTTTAAGCGTTTCTTTTTTACTTCAAACTTTGTTACATGAAGAAGCCATTAGAAAAGGCAGTCGTTTAGAATACATCTTGAAATGCGATAATGACTCAAAATCGTTCGTATTCATTAAGATCGACAGGAAAAGGCCATTTACAATAATAGGGAAAAAATACATCAAATAAAATATAGCATCAAAGCAGTAGCAAGATGGTATATTTGTTTGATTATCGAAAGATATGTCGATGCCCATTTATGTTGATTAAAGCTTTAGTTGTTTTCAAAATTCTAGGAATTAATCAATTTGGAGAGATAAGTAATCTGAAATATTAATTATTACAAGAAAAATGTTCAAAATGTGAACTATGTTTACTGAAATAGTTATAAGACTCTAATTAAGAAGGATTTGAAATTCTAAAATTTTATCTGTTCGAAAAAGTGAAAAGGTAAAATTACAAGAAAATTCGTGAAGATTTGAACATGTTATTGGAATAATTCAAGAAGTTATATGAAAGTCATTTCAAAACATTGAACATAAGTTTTAAGTAAATTTGTTACTTCTTCAAATATTTGTAATTCAAAACAACATATTTTGGAACTAATGGAAAATTTCGGCGACTGTTTCCGATTCAAAAATATATTAGATAGTTTGGATAAAAGAGAATATGCATGTTAACAGAAAGATAATGCATGGAAATTTGTAAAATTTAACAAATACAAAAATAGAAATGTTATTAATAATTAATGACATGAAATATTAAATTATAATTAATTTATTAAATAATTTTCGTCAATATCAAATTAATTATTACTGAAAATATCAATAATAGTTTCTGAAAGTGCCTATAATTCCCAAGTTAATGGGAAAGCAAAGAGAAGGATTAGTGTTCGTCAGCAAACAATGTTCTGAAATAACTTTAAAAAATATTTTATACCAAATGCAATAAATGTTAAGGGAAAAAAATAGTGAATTTTATTACTTACAATCAGTTTTCTGTTAACACATTCGAAATAATACTGAGTATCAATCATAAAGATAACCAAAAAAATATTTTGTATTATTCTATATTATTTCCATTTAAATTCGCTTAATAAATATTTTCGCTTTCGTTATATTAAGGAAAAATTATTTATTGGCGTTTGAAGAGATTGCCAAAACTATTATATGAACTTGGTAAGATAATTTAAATTTCCTTTTCAGTGTATATTAGTAATCGAATTCTAACTGCAGACTAAATAAATTTTAATCCAGCACGTTTTTTTGGTTCAAAACCTTTATTAAAACAAAAAGTTATTTTTACTACTAATCAGTGCTCTGATCTAACTATTAACTTTATAACTGTCCTCTCCTGTAAATGGAAATTACTATATTTTCTCGGTTTTTCACTGCATTAGAACAAACAAAAATAAAAATTCAAACTAATAAACATTTACAAATCGTTTAAAAGTTTTAAAATTCTGAAGAACGCTTGAAGCGCGTTACGGCCCCCTGCAGACGTTTCACCTCAACTTGCTAGACACGTTACGGATGAAGAAGAGGTTAAATATCGCAAGTAAATTTAAATGCTTTTAATTACATTGGATTTATTTTAACATAAACCTTTCATAAATAATATGTTTACATGTAATATTTCAAAATATGCTACTTTAAAAACTACCTCTAGAAAGGCAATGGACTTTTATATACCATTTTAAAGATGGTAATAATTAAAACAGATACATTTAAACCAAATATCAGACAACTCGTTTTCCAGGATATTTATTTGTTAATTATCTAGAAACATAATAGAAAACCTGAATACTCGATAAGTATGTACATGAAAATCTATTCTTCATCATTTCTAAAATAATTTATTCACCAATTTGATTTTAAAAAATCACTACTAACTATTAAAAAGTTATAAGAAAAATGGTCCCATATTCAATTCTAAGATGACATCAACTCAAACAGGTATATTTCTAACAAATAAAGCGGAACTCGATTTAAATTGCTATTATTATTGTAATTAGTTTGAAATACTTTATAAAATTGAAAAAGAAGCATCAAAATCAAATCATTATCTTCATCCATTGAACTACTACCTTTCAAAAATTTAATAAATACATAATACTATCACGCAGCTTCAAGGCAAAAGTTGCTCTGTATTCAGTTCCAAAAGGATTCCAATTCAAACAACTATATTTGAAACAAATACAGAGGAACTCGATTCAAATGACGCTTATTATGTAATTAGTTTGAAATATCAAATCCAAAAATCAAAACCAAAATCAATTCTCCACTATTTCCATTCATTGAACTTCAACTCTTCAACAATTTGATCAAAAGGTACTACTACTTCAGGACTTTCAAATTTACATTTGCATAATCGAATTCTTTACAACCAGATTAGTGATTACATATTGAAGACTTTTGTGTCATTTTTATTAATCCTATAGCAGTTTGAATATTTACCTGTTAACATCAACAAGCAAAACATCCAATGAACTATCGCATTATGTCTCTCCGATTCTCCACAATCTCCAATGGAGCGTGTATGTAGGGAGCGAATTTCAAAATTTGCAGGGAATTTTTCATTTCGGAAGAGACGAAGGGATCCAATGGAGCGCAGGAAATTTCCAGATTAATCCCCCAAAGATAAATACAAACGCCAGCAGGGTGGAATTAATCCGATGAGGACGGATCCCGTTTTCAGTGAGAAGATAAAATCCCAAAACGGGAGAGACTTTGGGAGAGAGAAAGAATGGATTTCCGGAACGAACTCGCTGCATTAAGTTCGATAAGTACGCGCTCTGGAGAAGTTAACGGATTTAAAAGAGGGGATTCGCCTTTCACTTCATTATGGAAAAGCGGCTTTCCACTTCTCGCTGATGACAAAAAAGATGACAAGAGGGTTGCATCTGTTTGTCATTTTGGAGAAAGAAGGGAAAAAAGTGCAGATTGCGATACAATTTGCAACTAAACTGGATATTTTTTTTCTCTCGTTCGCTAAGGGAAGTAGTAATGCCGTAATTTGGATATAGATCTATAAGGATTTCAAATATCTTTACGAACTCAGTATATGCAAAAAACTCTTGAATCTACCACGCACTTCTATGCTTAATTTCTTTCGTTCTCATGCAAATTAATTATTAATTTTATAATCATGTGTCAAGATGATAATGGTACATAATCATAAAATATTGCTACGAGCAAATTAATTAATTCCATTAAAATCGACGACGGATTCGTTTGTAGTATGTGTATAGTGATATAGTCAGCAAACCTCAATAGCAAATAACGGCGTTTATTAACTCAAATATAGTGACGATATATACAACCTAGACGTACACAAGCAGTACACAGCAGCACTTATAATAAACAGTAGCATTACTAGCAAAAAGCAGAGCACTTAAACAAACAGTAGCACAATTAGCAAACAGCAGATATCAAGTGAAACCACAATGATAAGCAGCTCGAAATGCTTAGGAAGGAAACTCGTTCAGCGATTAACTAAAGTTGAACTCAAATGACTGCTTCCTGTTGAAGTTCAATGGCATACTTATCGGAGCACCCATCCTTAGAGCAAAGGACTATCTCCTTAAAGAAGTGACTGTTAAAATAATTGCTTTTAATAAGTTGACAGTTGACATGAGCTAGTTAGGCACTTTAGAATTATTCGTGTAGTGGTTGTTCGTGTGTGTGATTATTCGTGTACTGTGGTTGGTTGAGACGGAGAGGGAAATCAAAAGTCGCATTACTATTGGTTGCTACTTGGGATGTAGGTTCAAGAGTTCAGGCTCAATGAGTTTTATATTCCCCGAGACAAGGCAGAGAAGGTTCTAGAGCATTCAAGCATTACTCGCATCCTATTGGAGCCCTTGAAAATTTCTTAAAGATTCTAGTATCATCTATTTATCGTCATCATCAAGCCAGCGGATGACTGATTCGGCATCTGGTAAGCATCCAATAAATAGGACAAACTGTAAAATTTTCTTTCCTACGATGGAACTAATTTAGTATTGAAGCAACATTACAGATTCGTAACTATATTTAAGAGTTTCTAGAAGTATATAGGATTTTTCGATTTTTATAATTTAGATCCTCAAATTTTGTTTCTGTGTACTGTTTCCTTTTAAACTTTTGTTTTTTTTTATTTATAAAGAAAGAATCTCCCAATAATTTGCCTTCCATATTTATATTAAAGACTAAACTTAGAAACATTTTCTTTTAAATTTAATTAAAAATTAAGAGCAGTTTCCATTTTTTTCCATCACAAATCTTCGAAAGTATTACATTAGAAAAATGATTTGACAACACAAAAATGATTTCACAACACAAAAAGGATTTTTTTAATCGTAAAGTCAAAAAATTGTTCCCATTGTTACATTTTATTTTGCAGTATACTTTTTCCCTTTTTTAAAAAAATTGATGTTTCAAAATATTTTAAACATTATGAAAATATATTTAATTATTTCAAGGAAACTCCATTTTCTTTGTAACTAATAATAGTCTACTTGCCTTTTTTCGTATTGTTGATGATTGGTTCGAAAATTGAATTAATTTCCATGTTGAATAGGTTTTAATTAAAACAGGCTTTTAATATTTTTTAAATATTTTACAGTACTTAAAATTGAAGTTTAAGTTCATAATCAAGTAATGATCAATTTTTTAAAAGTGTGTATATTTTTAAACACAAACTGCTCTTTTCTTTTATAGAATTGGACGTTACATTATAGATATTAACAGAAAATTAAGGAAATGCATAGCCTGATGCAACAGATCCGTTAAGGTTTCTAAAACAATAAGACTTATATGGCTATCAAAATTTGTATTTTGAAAATATTTTGCTGGTAAAATCATTACAGCCAAAATACAGAACATACTCATTTGAAATTTTTAACAATTATTATCCCCAAAGAATCAACTGGTCATCAAAGGCAACTAGAGTATTATAATTAAGGCAACATATAATGTTTCTGAAAGTGGAAAGAAAGCATGAATAAAAGCGAACATTAAACACAAACAAATATTTTAACAATAGAACTGAAATTTCTTAAAATGGAAAGAAAGCGTGAATCAAACCAAACTTTGACAAAAAAATTATTTTAATAATAGAACTACGAAATATTTTTTTATTTTACACCAAAACTCTAATAATTGCCTTTAAACTAAATTAATTATTAATAAAGAATCATAAAAAAGATAAATAGATATATTACAAAACCGAATATTTGATATTTTTTGGAAAACAAAAGTACCCCAGCTAACAAACGAATTTCTTTGAAAGTAAATAAAATATGATCCAATTACTAAATTATTAATTTTAATGGTGTTTACGATACTGATATTTTTCTCAAATTGAAAACTCATGCAGTGACTTTTCCAGAAGGTAGCTGAGAGCAACGGCATGAAGAAAATTCAACCAAGTCAAAACGGTAAACAGCAGACTTTTCTTAACGTAGAATCTCGTTAATTTCCAAAAATCTCTTAACGAGTCTACATAAAAGACTTTAGAAAACTTCATAAATATTAAAGTTTTTGATCCCGGAATTAAGTATTCATGGAGGAACCATTCTTTTTTTAAAAGACAGCAGCCGTTTTTTTTACAATGCTCTCCTTCTTTCTTTGGTGTTAGAATAAAATCCAAAAGGAAAGTTGACTTTTTTTTTTAAATTAAAAGTCTTAACCTGGAGGAAAAATCCCTTTACCAAATAGGAAGGATTAGGCCGTTAAATTCGTGATGTAGTAGTAAAAGCAAGGTTCATTAATAAAACATTTTCAAGACAAGTGGGAAAGATTAGCAAACGAATGCGCCCTGGTGTTGGATTAGATACGTAAATTGCTGGGGCGTTTAATTTGAGTAACAAAGCGGGTTGACAAGTATGGAGGCTCATTCGAGAAAATGAATTGTTCCTTAATTGAGAGGACCTTTTCGCCGAGGCGGGAGTTAATTGCAAGGACTCACATTTCAAGTTTCACTTGCGCTTTTGTTCGCTTAAGACCCTGATTGGAAAGGAGAAACTTAATTCAGAACTCTACTTAACATGGGAGACTTCTCTGTAAGATATGGAGTTCCATTTATTGGAATAAGACATAAATGGGGAAAACAACTGTTTCGGGGAATGTTTGAAAACGTTGGATTTCTATCTAACATTATCTTTTCATTATTTCGTTGTTCTGTTTGATAATTATGAATAAGTAAATACACAAAACAGAAAGCACACTTTATTATTAAGTATGTTCCTCTACATGATTATTATTTATCAAATATATATTATCAAGTGGTTGTTTTCTGTAATCACATCGGTAGTGTGCATATTGGGTTTATGTATGGTTGCCAAAAGTATTCTTCTGCATATTTATTATGTATTGAAAGAGTTAAGTTATCAAGTAAGGGGTTTTTCTAACCAATTTCTTTAAGAAAAATATCATCTTTATATTACAAGGGATGTTCTGAAAAGATATGAGACAACATTGTGGGCATAAATGAAGACTTTATTTAAAGTATACACCATACGCCAGAACACAATAATCCATTTGATTAGCTAACCGAAGGACTAACCATGTTCCCAGAATTCCTGTGTCCGTGACGAATCTGAGTCGTTTACAGAGTCCTTGAGCTCATCCTCCGAATTGAAGCGCTTCCTATTCAAATGCTATTTCTCAGAATCTTTAATTCTGATGTATACTGTGTTACACTCCGAAGACTAAGCAGATCTATTAAGAACAAACTACACTCACGAAAGGTTTGGTTCTGCTCCATTATAACGCGCGTCCACATGTCTCCAGGGTCACACACGCAGAACTGGGCAGGTACAAGTGGGAGCAGCTCGGCTTTCCGCCCTACAGCACGGACATGTCACCCTGCGATTTTCATGTCTTTGGTTCCTTGAGAGAACATCTGAAAAAGAAGTGCTTCATCTACGATGGCGAACTCAAGGCTGTTGTGAAGGACTGGGTTTCATCACGGCCACAGGAATTACGGGAAGAAGAAAACCTTCGGCTCATTTATCTATGAGATCACTGTGCTCAGTTCTAGGCTGTATACATTGAATAAAGTCTTCATTTATACCCACTGTGTCATTGCTAACCTTTTCATTTATTACCTCCTTTTATTTATCGAATGTGTTATTAAGTGGTTGTTTTCTGTAATCAATGAATAAGAAATTGACAATGTATATATTATGCTTCTGTATGACTGGCCATATCTTCAGTGAATTTATTATTTATTGAAGGAGTTATTAAACAGTTGTTTTCTTTAATCAATTTCTTTAAGTAAAGTAGCGTATTTATATTAATTCGTCAATATGTTTCCTACTTAATGATTATGAATGAATAAATAAAGCTAACGGTAATTAACTTCTTTATTAACAATGTTTATCAACGGACATATTATTTGATAAATAATTTTCTAGGGTGTTTTTTTTTTTTTTTGTAATAAAGGAATATTTTATTTGCAGTGCCAAAACAGAATAATTCTATTTTACGTATTTTATTCTAAATTCACGAAGTATTGTTTTAAAGAAATATGATGGATGAGTTAAGAAATAATTTTATAGTTTTTAGAATGTTCAATACCGTTCAACCTATTTCGAAACCACTACTAGTTATGTTACCCTATTTCTAAACCATTTACAAGTCGAAACTAATTTAATATTTGTAAGGAGGGATTAGAATATCACTACCGGTAACTAGCTTTCCAATTTTGCATAGATTTATATCCTGACGGATAAAATACAACTTAATCAACATGCGCTGACTGTTCGGACATAATTTCACCTTGTAGGATATTGTGAAACATGTTTCTCAATTATGAAATCTAAATTCTTGCATTCCTATCTTTCGCTTATGTAGTTAAAATAATGATTTGCTCGAATTTAAAGATGAATTAATGTTTAATGTTAATGCATAAGCATTCTTGGTTCCAATTTTACAGTTTCTCTTCGTTTAATAACTTAGTTTCTGAATATTTGTGATTATTTTTGAAAACATTCTAATTTTTTTTTACTGTTACCATCCGGGCACTGCTCTAACTCAAGAGAAAATGTGAGATGTTTCCCGATTACGAAATCGAAACTTTTGTAGCACCCCTACATTTCTTTTATTCAATAGTAAAAATATTATTTTGCTCGTATTCAATGATAGACTAACGAACAGTATTAATGTATAAGCATTATTGATCAAATTTTTCATTTTCATTTCTTCCTTTTATAAATTTTAAAACATTAATGATTAATTTTGAAAAATCCCAGTTTTATTCGTTCTTATTATATAATATTATTTTTGACTACTTTTTTTTATTATTGTGATATTCCTAGTCCTTACATGTAGCTACTGCGTCATTGTGGTTTTGCTAAATTGAACTGTATTATTTCTAGTTTTCCTTCTATAATTATTAATAGCATGTTTTGTAAATGTA
This sequence comes from Argiope trifasciata, assembly GCA_026543055.1. Classification (NCBI taxonomy): domain Eukaryota; kingdom Metazoa; phylum Arthropoda; class Arachnida; order Araneae; family Araneidae; genus Argiope; species Argiope trifasciata. The sequence goes on along the minus strand of JAPMOQ010055483.1, from coordinate 4,673,145 downwards.
GTTTAATTCTTACACAAAAACTTGATTTAAAAAATGCGAATAATGATTGCTAACTTTTGAACTTCAGTAACAACGATGGCTTAGTTTTAGCAGATATTTAATGAAGTAGTATATCTTGAGCAAGATTGTCTTTCTCTGAATAAAGACTAAACTGAACAAAGTTTTCTATCAATAAATAGAAATTAAATAACCAATTATTATTATTATTCAACTAGAAGATGTGTTCCTCAGATGGGCTGTTATTCAGTTTCATTTCTATTTCTTATATCTGTTTGCCACGTATTAATTAATCAAAAATTATTGCAGAAAATCTCATGCATATTAGCTCAGAGCAGAAGAAATAAAGAATTATAGTTTGTACAGAATAATAATTTATAGTGGAATTACAAGTAAAAATTAAGGACCTGGAATTCTATGAGCTAAAAAATTTAGGAGCACTCAAATTACAACTGATCACTAAAAACGATCCGAAACAAATAGGAATGAGAAAAAATGGCAAAACCAAATACAAATTTTTTTTAAAAAAAGCACAAAAAGAAAATGGTATCAATAACAACGATATTTCGCTGATAAGTGAATATAGGGAATCAGAAAAATATAAAATATTTACAAGTCTGCAATTTAAAAAAAAATGTTTTTCTAACTTAAGAAAATCTAAAAACGTAGAAATTCTCCAAAGAAAAAAAACCCCTCGTGTTCAAATTTTATGATATTTTTTACTTCATTACGCATGCAATAAAGTAAAAATACTTAATTCATAAATTTAACACACTTTTTTACTTCATTACGTATACAATAAAGTAAAAATACTTAATTCATAAATTTAATACACTTTGTTCAATTGAAAATAGATTTATACTTAACACTTCTAAAAATACATAATATACGAAAATGAAATTTTCAAGGAAACAAAATCAATGCTTTCTTACAAATTGCAATAAAAAGTATTTTGGAATAGAACCATCTACATGTAAAAACTCTGCATAGTTCTTCAAACTCAGTTTTAAGGAGATTTTCAAGGAATTCTGCGGGGCCAACTATTAAAGTACATCATTGCTGTTGATTTAATACTAAAAATACACCTTCTTATTCATGTCACTTTATTCTACTAAGAAACTTAGTATTATCACTTATGGGAATACTTCTTTCAGCACTCGCCAACATCAAAAGAATTGTGTCGCCCCCCCTCCCCTCTTTTACCCAAACAAGAAGAGGGACGCCTTTTACAGAAAACACTCGTAAAAAAACTCCCCGCTACAAGTAAATCAAGATAAATGCTAACGATAGCGCTGACGAGCGCCAACAAAAACTCTCCGAAAGTACTGAGCAATTTTAAAACGACAGTTTTCACATCTTCGATCTTGAGATTAAATTTGTGCTGTACGGTGCCGCGGGTGGTCGAGGGATGGGAGCAGGAGATGACATCCAACAAAGAAATCACCTCCCCCCTTCATCTGAGTGGAACATGTCGAGGAAAAAGATTATCAGACAGATAACGAGAAAAGACAGATGACTCGTTTTGCCGATCCTGTACAATTCTTTGGCGAACCTTATCTGACAGATCCAGGAACAAGCAACCAAGATCGCCAAAAATTTTGCGCCAAATGATAGTTGAATCAGAAATTGGCATGTATTATTTCGATCAGAAATGTTAAACAGTGGAACAATACGAGCCTGGATTCTTTCATTTGCAATATTTAGTTTAAGAACTAAAATAAAACATTTAGATAATTTGTCTTCGCAAAGTTCAAAATATTTCTATACTGAATCAATCAAAAAATTTTTACTTTCTTTCTGATTTGTTTGGATGCTTGAATGTCCTTAACTAAAACATTATTTAAATTTCAAAATGCTATTGTAACGATTATTTTTCACGTTTTCAAATTCGCTTGCTCATTGATATATTTTTTTTGGAGGGGGGGGGGATTACTACCTTCACAAATTTGGAATTGTACTTTGTAAATACTGATTTTAATTTTCAAGAATATTTGTTTGCAATATTTTTTAAATATTTTTTTAATTTACTCTAAATAGTCTAATAACTGGAGCTTGCCAATATCTAAATGTTTTGTTATTTCAGTTCATTGTAATATTTCCTTATATATTAACCACTTATGATGATTTTAAATAAAATTCAGTAAAAAAAAAATGTGGTTTAGAAAATTGAAAGAATAAACGAAGATCTCAAATTTACACCCCATAATACCTAAAGGATTTGATCTGACTCTGAATATAGGTACCATTTTAGATTGGTTGCAATGAACAGGGTGTCACTCTTAATTACGTATAATTCTAGAATCATTACTAGTATTAAATTTTAGAATTGAGATAAATACCACAGTTACAGAAAATATTTTTTAAAGAGCATTATTATTAATTTGTGCATTATTCCAAACCATCTGTACGTTTATGTCCTATTTAGCTTCGCCATGTTGGGCATTCTGTTTTAGTAGAATGATTGCCAAAGTAGTGCTTTAGACGCCAAAATGGCAACTGTTATGAAAGAAGTCCAGGGCTGTCGAAAGGCGAATGTTGTGAGGTCAAATGTCATTCTGTCCAGTGGACAACAGCCTGCTAATCTTCCGCCTCGATGGAAGAAGGACAGAATTAGTTCATCACTTCTTCCCTTCCGACGGGAAAATGTTTTTCCCTGGGAAATTTCTATTTCCTCTAACAACAATTATCTATCAAGGAAAATGGTGAACAGCTCATGTGTTAGCAAATAAAATTTCATTTCATATGTAATGTAAACAAGATATTTATTACAAGTACAGTCATAAAAATAATTCACATATTCTTTTCTGTGAAAAGTACTTGAGAGCATTTGTTCTTTTCTATCGACTCTAAGGATAATAATAATTACAAGTTAAGGAAAGTGGAATATTTCTTTGACTCATATGTAAATAAATAAAATTGCATTTCAAGGATATTTTATTCAAGATATTTATTATGGGTACAATCACCTATTATAAATCTACAGATTTATTAAATAATAAATGCTAATAGTGATCATGAAATTTCATTTGACTGTTATCAAAGACATATAAGACTGCTTAAAGTATATATTATATAAATTTCATAATTAGAAAATAATTATTAAAATCTCCACTACTCCCTCAAATAATCAACTAACACCTCACAGAGCTGTTACATTTAAATCAAAAAATAATTTTGAAATAAATATCGAACCTTTTAATATGTGAATCCACTAAAAATGCTAAAATTTTACAACTCTGCATTCAAATAATAACTTTTATCCTACTAAGAATACTATTAAAATGAAAAAAATCTGTTTTAGTTTGATAATTCCATTTAAATGTAAATAAATTACATTTACTGCAAATGAAATTTAATTTTATTAAATACTTCATAGAAAAAATAATTAGTTTATGATAAGTTATGAAGGTAAATTCATTAAAAAGAAATTAAAAGGCATTAAAAAAGTCATTTGTGATAAACGAAAAAAATGCAAAAAAAGGACCATCTTATCATCTAGTGCATGTATTCAAGCATAACGTCTGTGGTGACATCTTAATAAGCCAGTAATTACCACTAAATATTGGTGGCCATTTTTGTACAGTGAATAAGTTACTGGCTTTCAAACCTGAACATCGCAGGTTCGATCCTTTGCGGAATTCAACCTACGTATTGGCACAATTCCGCCAACACATTACGCCAAACGTCTATCAAATTTGATATAATTTAATGACTCAAAACAATAAATTAAAGATAAATCTGAATATTTGAATATTTAATTCATTTATAAGACAAGAATTCTGGAAAAAATATTATAATATATTGATTTAAAAATTTAATTGATATTAAAATTTAAATTAGATGAAAATGGGTAAAAAATCTATTTTCTCATTGATTCAGATCATGAAATATATAAATATATTAGATTTGGAAACTTTTATTTTAAAATAAACACCAATGCTTCGCTCTCAAAAGTTCAAAAAAGTTCTTTCACAGGAATGCATTGTACATATATTCCCAGATTTCCCTATTCCAGATTTTTTCTATTAAAAATAAAATTATAAATAATAGACAATAGTTCAATAAAATATTATCCTTCTTGCAATAATTGTGAGTTGAATTTCGAGTATATTATTATGTTATTTCAGAATTACTCAAGCATATAAATAATGAAAACATACACAAGAAGCTTATTCAATATTTACAACAATGAATATTTAAAAAAAAATATATTATTCAAATAAAAATCTAAGTAATTAAATAAAAAAGGGCAGGAAAAATATTTATAATTCTTTTTTTATTCGGGCGATCTGCGACTTTGCTCCAAAAGAATTTAAATAATAAAGATGGTTAAAAAAATATTTCCTTGATCATAAAAGAACATTTAGGAATTAGTTTTAACAAAAACGATTTTTCTTTTGTATGCTTAGAAATAAGAATAAAACAAAAGATGCATTATCTAATAATATCCCAAGTGTGAGGAAATTCCCTGGAAATTTTAAGAAAAACTTAAAGAAATATTTTTAGAGCAGTAATATTTTTTCTTTCTCCATAAATACAAATAAATAATAAACCCAAAATCCATGAGGTACAAACAATATTTCGAAATGGATTTTTTTTAAAAAATTAACTTCACATGTGGATCATTTTTTCCATTTTTTTTTTTTAAATAGAGATATGCTTTAGCACAAATTCTAAAAAAATGAGCGATAGAAAACTAGGATGATATAAATATTAGAAAAAAAAGGAAAACATAACTTTTATCAAGAAAGGGAAACTGCAGTTTTCAAAATATATAAAGTTATTTTTTCAAACTTCAGTACACCAACTACGTTGCAGAAAACGCGAGAAGAAATTGAAAAGAAAAAAAAATAAAGTTATCCAACAACAAGCAGCCACGAATGGAACGTGTGTGTAAAATTTTATTTCGAGACGCCCTCTGGGGGCAAGTAGAGAAAACTCTCCATCTCGTCTTCTTTGAGAGATGCAATGTATACCTTATTCTTTCTATGAGATAAAAGTTTCTATCTTCCCTTTTCTTTTGTATTGCCCAAGTTTGAATAAACATTGGAGCCAAGGATTGAGTTTTGCGATGTTTAAAGAAAGAATTGAATCCCAGCCATGTTTTATTGACTGGAAAAAAAATTCCACGCAGTCGATCGAAGCCACGCGTTTAATCTCAAGTATTTTTGAATAAACAAAATTCTTGCCGACTTGTGCCAATATTAGGAACACAAAGAAAAAGAAACTGAAGAAATTCAATTCCATAAACTAGTTCTGGGATATTCCAAAAAGTTCAGTCAAATATATTTCAAAGCTATTAAGAATAATATTTTTTTATTCAATTATTCTTTTACCTTATTACATAATAATATTTGCGGGGGTTACATATTATCAGAAAACTGTGTGATGCGAAAATTGCTATTCAATAGTTGATGTAATCTTGAATGAAGGAAATCAAACTTATAAAATAATCGTGCTATGCCACTTTGTATTAATCCACTAATCCTTCTTTGTATTAAATGATCGAAATTTGAAGTGCTTTTGATGAACTCTGTCAAAGTTTTCCCCATGCAGATTTTTCAATGAAATCATATTTAAAATATATATATATGAAAGTTATTGCTTTACTTGATTACACAATAATTTATTTGATAGTGAGGATTGTTGCCTGGGTTAAATGACTTGAAGACACAAGTTGTCTTTTATGTGGTTTATTGGTTAACATCAACAACAAAAGGCACATGATTACACCATAGTGTAGAAGGAGTAGGAATTTCTCGGCGTATAAAATTTCTCGGCTGAAAGCCGAGATCACACTCCATCTAATACAAAAGTCAAGTTCGCTTCTACTGCAGAAGAAAATATACTAACATCAAAAATGAGACCACGTGGTATTTACGTGATTGACAGCAGGTTCAGCTTAAAAATACCATGTGGTTAACTGAATTCTTAACAATCTCTTTTAAATCGATAACAGGCAATTTGTATGGGGTTATAAATCAGCATGGGATTAGGAGAAATTATTTTATACATTTAAATCCTTCTTAAAGAAGTGATATATTATTTATTTTCTGCTTTTCGGTCTTGTGTATGTGTGACAATTTACAATCGATTTTAAAATAGCTTTCCAATGAGTTAGGGAAGCATTTGATAGCAGGGCATCGTCTGTTAGAAGTGAAAGTTTTTAATCGATTACAAAATTATTTTATAACAAAGACTCTGGCAGACAAGAAAAGCTAGTTAATAAGAACGTGTTAAAATGCTTTATTGTTTTGAAAAGGCAACAGTAAGTGATATCATCTATTAAAAATTATTTAAATGTTCCTTTAAGACCATGAATCAGAAACAAAACAAAACAAGCAATGTAATTTTTAAAAAAAAAATTCAATTCCTACTTAGATCAACAAAGAAAAATTTATTTTAGTCATCTTTTATTAAATAATGATTTCGAATTAAAAAATTACCAATTTTCGTAAGATTTGAACTCGCATTCTTCACCTTCACTTGAAAAACACTGAAATCTTTGCATTTTATAAATTGAGCTACTGCCAGTTGATTTCAGTTTTCATTACAAACTACTAAAACTCTATTTAAAGTATTAAAAATTACAGAAATTTTATTAATGAATTAATATTTGAAAAAAACTGTATTACTATCAAGTGTCATCCACTACAAATTTTATGTTTTTACAATTACTACAACAAAAATTGTATTTGAACTTGAGTGTATGAAAAAAAAAAGCATTTTATTAACGATTGAAAATTTGATTATTTATATATATTGTTGCAAACGAATTTAATCACATGATATGTGGGCGGAGCTAACCTCGAAACCCACGTGGTATCGTAAGTATGTGTATATGCATGTAAAAAGTTTCGGTTCTCATCTGTGAGTGTGCGCGTGTAATATGGTTTTGTTTTTCATGACGGTAGCTTCTAGAATGGCTTACCGAATATACCTTGTCTCGGAATATAATTAGAAATTATATTTTTACTCGGATAAATTGTTTACATGTCTTTATTTAGAATATGTACGTTGTTAAATCTTGTTAAGTTTGCTGTTACAAATAAACTGTTTAAAAAGACAACCAGCTCGTCATTCCTTGGAATCTCATATATTTTAACTTGGTGATATACCATCATTTATTATTTTTCATATATATACATAGAGTGCGTGTGAACTAACAGTAGAAATTAGAAAAAGCAAAAAAAAAAAAAAAAAAAAAAAGCGAAACAGCAAGTTAAAATTATGCCCATTGTGTTAATTTATCAATCTGTTAAGTCTCTATATATAACTCGTATATTAAGGCTTTATGTAGAACAGGTATAATTCAATCAATCATAGTCATAAAATGATAGATTTTTTTATCATATTCTTTAGAGCCATGACAATTTTTTTATGAAGAATTACTGACAAGAATTGAGACCCTTTAAAGAAATTAAATCAGCAGTTTTTTCGAAATATATTCATTGACTCAAATAATATAAAATATAAATCTTCCCTTCTCTTAAAACATTTTTCCAAAGGGAATTAAATGTATATTTTTAACGTTCTAGAAGTTAGCTTTTGGATCACAATAACAGTGCATACCCCGTACATAAAATTTTAAGAAAATTAAGAAAATCTGATAGAAACTATTTTTATCACTGTTCTATAGGATATTACCCCATTTAGAGGCACGAACCAAAGCTTTAAATGCCTTATTTTAAAATATTACCAAATCTCATACTGCAATATCCTTCAGGACATTTTGTCTTTCGGAAAATTCTTTACTTTAACATGTCAGCTTAAGCCAAAAAAGAAGAAAGAGGAATGTCTATTTTTATTAACATTAAAAAAAAATCGATTTGATCGTTCGGATCGACATTTTATGGCAAGTGCCCCCCCCCGCGCTTTCTTGCCGGAGGTTATAGTTCTCACAAAAAGAAATAAGATTTTTAGATTCTAAAAATTCAATTTCACGAGGTGACATTAGGAATGCTCATGTTTTTGACGACAGACCGGAAGGGATGTAAATAGAGAAAGTATTGAAGATGGCAGGCGAATTAGCATATCATTGGCTCGTTTCAAGTGGATTTCATTCCTTCTACGCCCGCAGCCAATGCAGTGAAAGTACGAAAAGCGCCCTTTAGCAACCATTCTATGGGTGAAAAATGGCGATTGAGTAAAGAAGCAACAGAGCAAATTTGTTTGAAATGAATTAAAACATTTTGAGAAAATAGTTTCAAATAATACAGGATACCACTAATAAAATCGTGCTTCAATCTCACATTACCTTGAGAACGGGGACAGTTATTACTACAAACTTGGAGTCTAAATATAGTAAAGTAATTACACATTACATAAAGAGATCAGTTACTGAGCCACTTGACAGCAAACAATGGATTTAAGAGTTCCAATCTCGAAAACAATAGAAGATATGGAAAAAAATCAATTTCAAAATTACGGGATTACTTCGAAGTGAGAAAAGGCATGTAGTACGCAGTACCATTAAGTAAAATAAACTTGTAAAACGCACATTTCTTTGATTACGGTTCTTAACAATACTACTAAAAAAAGAAATGTTAGGAAAAAAATAAAATAATTAGTTATGAAATAGTTTTTTTTACTTTGTGTGTTAGGAATGCGCTGCACCATCAAGTCGGTGATTATTATTAAAAACTGATCGTTTAGCTTTTTTTATTACGCCACAAAAAAGAAAAATCGCGATCAAACAAATTCATGTTTCGCAGGTTTTGTTCATAGCATTATTGCGTTTAAAGTGCCTTTTCATACTAAATCGAAGACACTATACATTACTGCAATTGCTTTTCTTTTCTTATATCGACATATACCTAATATCGACTTCAAGATAAGAATTATCTCTTCCGTTTATCACCTCCTAATGCTGTAAATGATATCGACGTGGTCAGTTTACTATACCTTAACACCAAGTTTGGGGCAATAGTTGTCGTCGACCTAGCTAATGTAGGGTAAAGGAACTTTAGTGGACATCTTATGTATGAGGCATTGATAACCAGACCCAGTAAATTCACTGAGTGAAAAATGTCACCTGTTACCGAGGTATTTGAGAGAACTGTTTGTCAAATGTTATTAAACATCATAGGTTTACTTAAAACTTTTAAATCCTTGGTAATTTTTTGCAAGAAGATATGTCTTTTCATTTAATATATGGTTAGTTAAATACGATGATCAGATGCTCGAGAGAAATTAAAAGTATTGATCTGGTTATGAATCAAAACTACAATTTTTTTTTCAACTATCACTTTTTGTTTAACACTAATTACACCTTTTCACACCAAAAGAAAATACAGATTTAACTTGAACAATAAATGTAGAACTCTGGTCAGTTATTAACATCAGCAAATTGGTGAAATCAGTTCTTAAAACAGGGAAACTCCAAATTTTCAATTTTCGATATTTTACAACATTTTAAGACATACCTTAATACTTACCCTATATTAATTGACAGTTATTTGCATATGATTTGTGGAATTCTGTTTTCGAATTCAGAAACGTTTAAATTTAACTGAGTTTAAAAATAACTCTAAAAAATATACTAAGTTGTAAAAGAGAATTAGCCGCATTACTGTTTTGTCCGAATGTCATTTATGCATTGATTTATCGAGTTTTGATGGCTGTAAAAAATAATAAACCATTCATAACGATTATAATTCAATATAAAAATTACCCCGAATACTTAGATAAGTCAAGTATTCAATGAATTTCAAAAATGAATCAAAAAAAGAAAATATTCTCAAAATAGAAGGTGCCATCTTATTAGATAGCACAGAAAATAAAACAGTTAAGAGGTTAAATATGCCGAGAAAGGAGATGCGATATGATAATAAATTAGGATTAAGCATTTGAAAAACATTATTAGAAAAACTTTACGTAAAAATAAATTTAGTTAAAAAATAATTATATATTTTTTCAATGGACGGGCCAAATCAAATTTTAGACGATATCAGAAAGTAACTGAATAACGAAGAAATATCTGAAGAAACCTTTTTCAGCTGCAAAAAAGCAAAACATTATAGGGGAAAAAACTTTTTCCATTTATCACGAAGCCCTACAGAAAACGGAGATAAACTAAAATGGTTTAAAAGCTCCCTCTTGATGCTTAATAAAACTGCATGA